>JAPKLW010002010.1:0-26984 GCA_026898455.1 Plectranthus barbatus
TATATATATAGGGTTTGTTTGTGTTTATGATTTATGGTTGGATATGGGTACGCAGATTATCAGCAACGACAAGTTCATAAGCGTGGAGCACAGAGTGGTGGCGCAGCCGGTGGGGCCGCGGATATCGGTTGGTTGTTTCTTTCATCCGAGCACGAGGGCGGTGGCGAAGCCGTTTGCTCCGATCAAAGAGATCGTGTCCGACGAGAATCCGGCGGTGTATAGGGAGGTCATGTTTGGAGAGTACTGCGAGTCTTACAAGACTAAATTTCAGGGTGCCTCCTCGGCCTTGCCCTATTTCAAGATTTAAATATGATTGGAATACATTACTGTCTCCACCACCTCCTATCATAGCTTGGCGGTTAATTATTTTATCTATGATTAGTTAATTATGAGTGATTTGTAGGCATTACCTTAGTTTTGAAGATTGGAATAAATGATATATTTTCGTTGAGTGTTAATTTATGTATCTGCTGCTCAATCAATGTTGTTTAATCTCTAAGTAACATGATTTCAAATTCAAATTAATTATAAGCGACAATTAAAATTTTTAGGAAATTACTAATTATTGATAGTGAAAACATAGAAATTATTGCAGCCATAACTCAAATGAGAAGACTTCTTCGGTGGTCTCACATAATTGGTGATGCCATAGTGTTTCCTATTAGTAAAGAAGAGCATCATTGTGCTTTCCGTAATGGTGGTGTTATTCTTGCACATAATTATGGACCTACACCAGTTGATAGGTTACTGTCGTAAATTGAAGCGATTTGCAAATACAAATAACTAACAGAAAATAAATGACACAAAGAATTATAGTGGTTCGAACGTAAGCACTACGTCCACTCTTCAAGCCTCCTTGGTGATGATATTATTATGGTGAAGAAAATACAAAGTATGACAATTACAATTGGTGGGGAGCAGGGATATTTATAGGGAGATATTCCTAAACACATAAGGAATATAAAACCTAGATATGTTAAGATATATCTAAATCTATATCTATATAAAATAGATTTATTCCTATCCAAATCCTATACTAATAAGGATAAATCTTGTTTAACAAGGGAACAAAATATACACCATATTTTTTTCATATCTATCCAACTCTATCAGAGTTATATTGAGACTACTCCAACAATTACGATTTAATTTGTTGTGGATTTTCAGAAAGAATAATTCCTTTATGTTTTTTTATTTGTGTTGATATGACTCATATATTGACAAAGGAAGGAGGCAGGACGGGTCGATTAGTTGGGCCGGGGGTGCAGGGGCGGAGCCCCCGCGGTACGGTACATGGTTTATAAGGAATTTTATACCTTGTAGGGTTTTAGTATAAATACATGATATGTTGATGTATTTGGTGATACTGAGATAATAAAATCGACTGCTCCGCCGTGGACGTAGGCACATTACCGAACCATGTAAATCCTGTGTTATTTACTTTCTTGTTCTTAATTCGTATGTCATATTGTCATCGTTTCACAACAATTTGTCGTACCATAAGCTTACGTTGCAGCTTGGATCATATCTTAAGCTCAAGTATTGATATCAAGGAATGTTATACACGTGTTCATGCACTTGAAAATGGTTTTGAACATCATTAAGTACTCGAGTCAACATGATCAATTTGAATACTAATTGATCGTTTAATAAGTAAACGGATTCCAAACTTGATGATTCTTTAACCATGGATTGGTTAACCCGTATAAACATGATTAGATGAGTCACATGCATATTTTTTGGTACAAATATTGCATGTTGGGTAGTTGGGTTCATGTTTGTCATGTCGTTGAGTCAGCCCATTTTAGAACCTGAAATATGCAATAATATCAGCTGGGACGTTGATTTATCACCACTAACTAATCCACCTAATTTGTTGCATTCTCTTGTGCTATCAATTGAAGGAACACAGGGTTGCTTTCAAACAAGAACTTGCTTACTTACGCTTAAACATTTGTAAGCTGTCGAGGTGAAAACTATTTTTAGTAAAAATAAAATGCCTTTTCAAGCTTTGAGCTTCATTTTCTATAAGCATGAAAATGTTATGTTTTAAACTGATTATTTATGCTAAACTACTTTGATTTCATATCTGTTCCTCTGGTCAACCGTTGTTGACCAAAGAGATTTGGTTTAATGAGAATAGAACCAGGATTTGCAGGAAATCCTGAGTCAAGTCTCATAAACCTTGTGGTAATTAATCCTCCGTTGTCTCGAGCCAGACTCAGACTTGGTCACTCAATGGAGTATTGATACCTTTGAAGATATAAGGAGAGACATAAGCCGTGTTTTAAATTGATCAGGATCTCAATGCGGTGAGTTCTGAGACCAGTGCACTAAATGATGACAGTGGGTCGAGTGATTTGGCCATTCCCAATTGTTTATCGTGACTCGGAAGTAGGCCAACTTCCAGTCCCAAATCGATAAAATAGATATTGATTTCATTTTTAGTGAATCTACATGCATGCAGAGTGATGAAAATATTTTCGATAAACACGGTCAAATATTTTCTAAAACCCCATTGTTTAATCTATGTGCTTGGCATATCATTCATAATTAAACATGTATGTTTTCGAGCATGTCTCCACAGGGTACCTTGGTACTCAGTCCCTCGCATTATTTTTAAAATGCGCAGGCTAACAGCAGCGATACGGATGCGGAGGTGTAAATGACATGACTATCTAAGAAGAAATCCTTAGATAAGCATCTTCATATGCATATCTCCATTGTGTAACTCTCTGCTGCATGAAAATCTGAACTTATTTTCCTTCCTATTTGTGATAACAAACAAGAACCGAACTACTTGTTATTGTTATTTCTTCGTACTCTTTGTATACGAGGTGTCATTCCTCGTTAAAAACTATGCTTATTCAAGTGTTGTTATTGAACTCATTGAGTGTGAACCATTATTTCTGCATGTTTGTTCAAGTCTTCCGCTATTTAAACCGCCCAACCCATTGTAGTGTGCCCCTAAGTTTGGGAAGGTGAGCAGGGGGTGTTATAGAAGTGGTATCAGACCTAGGTTGGTTTTTCTTATTTCGGCCTGCTAGCTAAGACTTCTCTTGTTTGAGAAGTCTATTGTGAAATAACAGTCTTCTCATGTTTGTGCATCAGAACAGTAGCATCTGAATCAAGTTTGGATTAATAATATGAACCTAGTATGAGTAGGAAGGATGTGCGGATCGCTACTCACGTGCGTGAGAATGAATCGTGCATGAAATACACCAATGATGATGATAATATTAGTATGCGATCAAATCATAGTATATAGCCTATATGTCTCCTTGATTATGAATTTAAGGCCTACAGGTGCGCTATTGTTTTGCGTAGCACCAAGTGCGAAGTACATGAAAATGATCATGACCCTGTGAAGTGATAATGAGAAGCATTACTTGACGAGAACTTAGAACTGCTATGACGAGGCATGCTCTATTCGCGAGAGCGTAGGCGAACTAGGAAGTTCTTTGTTTGCTTAATAGAATTCCTACGAGACAAGCATAGTAGATGGTCAAGCTCGCGATTGTTGCAAATTCCATCGAACCCGATTGAGTGGGAACGTGAAATGGAACTAGGAATATGTCAATATAACTCATTTTTTAGAATTATGTGGAAGGGAACAAATTTGCGGATATTGTTGAGTTGGGTGCATGCCAAGAGAATAAATTTTCAGAGAAATTTCCAATCTAGTTCAGGAAAACTTGGGAGATTGAGAAACACCGCATAATAGCGTTAGTATCCAAACCCCACCGTTGCTAAAGGCACTTGTGAGTTGACGACATGAGCAAGAAATATATGACAGGTCGTAAAGACTTTAAAAAGAGAACTCTCTTGAAGGGATGTTTTGTGTGTATGCCTTACGTGTAAGAATCTTTTGAATCCTAAATACAGTATGTCAGAGAACTGCAGTGGCAACGAGACACAAACTTGGATATGTGCATAGTTTAAGGAGAACTTCGTCATGCTAGAGACGACTTCATAGGATATGAGGGACTATGATGAAATGTTGCCTCCAACTTATTACCTACATTATCCTACGAGAGGATATTGATACTGTCGTGATATCAGTATGTTTACTTTTGATGGTGGCTGATGATCAGGAGTAGCTGCGAGCACCCTGATCTGATAATAGTGCAAAATCACCAATTTTAGACGATTGAAATCGAGTTCGCTTGGGTTTACAAACCCCCATTATCTAAGTATAAGGATGCTAGCTTGCAAGGCTCGTGTCAAGGAGATACTAAACCATGTTAGCATGATGAAAGTGCACGGTTAAATCCTTGGAGAGATAGGTGCATTGGCTGCTAAGAAATGTTTTCGGCATGGTTCATACCTATAGTATGATATGCTATATTATGCCAATCGGATAACCAAATTCCTCGCGAATGACTCAATCGATGCAGATTGTACAATTGTGTGATGCACACCAAGTGAAATGCTTCGTGATGTTGTTTATGTTGGGTATTTTGTATTGAAGTGATTTGGAGAATGAAAATGTTTTGATAATATGTGAATTGATTGAATTACAAATGATAAGACATGAATCCTATTTATAGGATTTACATGAGGATAAACAAAGAGACACTTGACTATATTAAATACCAGTTCATGTACTTGATGATTCATGAATCTCCATCTTCATGCATCAGCATTGATGTATCTTCCAAGTAGCTTGAAGGTCACTTTTGGATACATATTAACCTTTCAGCACCCCTTCTTAATGTGTAATCCGAAAGTGATCACAAAATCTTCGAAGCGACTCACATGCTACAGCTTTAGTGAGGCTGTCTGCGAGTTGCTCCTTAGTGCCAATAAATTCAAGTTTGATTTCTCCTTTTGCCACAAGCTGTCTGATGTAGTGGTGTCGAATTTCAATATGCTTCGACCTTGCATGAAAAACAGGATTCTTTGTCATAGCAATGGCCGACATGTTGTCGCAGAAAATTGTGGTCTCGCTCTTTTGCTTTTGCTGAACATCAACAAGGATTTTCCTTAACCACACAGCTTCACAAGCAGCATCATTGGCATGAATATACTCTGCTTCAGCAGATGAGAGTGAAACTGTAGCTTGCTTCTTTGACGACCATGAAACAATATTTGAGCCCAAACAGAAAATATATCCGGATGTGCTTTTTCTATCATCATGTGATCCAGCCCAATCACTATCAGTAAAGCCAATGAGATCATTCTCTTCTTCTTTGATATATTTGATCCCAAACTTCTTTGTTCCCCGAAGATAGCGCATAATTCTCTTTGCTGTAGCATAATGCAGCTTGCTAGGATTGTGCATAAATCTTGAGATCAAGCTAACAACATACATTATGTCTGGCCTCGTATTAGTTAGATAAATCAGTGATCCAACTAAACTTCTGTATAATGCTGCATCTACTTTCTCAGCACCATCTTCCAACTTCAAATTTTCATTTGCAGCCAATGGTGTAGCATTTGTCTTGCATTCAACCATTTGAAACTTTTTCAGCAATTCACCAAGGTATTTTTCTTGAGAAATAAATATTTCTCCCTTCGATTGCTGAACTTGGATTCCAAGAAAGAACTTCATTAATCCAAGATCGATCATCTCAAATTCTTTCATCATGATATATAAACAAACAATGAGAAAATCATGTGTACCTTTCTTTATGTACAATGATGCTTCACTTAGGCTTTGTTGAAAACCAACTTTTCGGAAGTAACCATAATCTTGGAATTCCATTCATGAGGAGCTTGCTTCAGCCCGTAAAGTGCTTTCTTGAGGCGGTAAACTTTTTCTTCCTTTCCTTTGACAATATATCCATTTGGTTGTTGGATATAGACCTCATCTCGCAAATCACCATTGAGAAACACCGATTTGACGTCCAATTGGTAAACGGGCATCTCCAATTGTGCAGCAATAGCAAGAACAAGTCGAATGGTCTCCATTCGTACAACAAGTGCAAACGTCTCGCTGAAATCAACTCCGGGTTGCTGCGAGTATCCCTTGGCGACCAATCTTGCTTTGTGCTTTTGGATTGTGCCATCTTCATTCAGCTTGGTCTTGTAGACCCATTTTACTTAGTGGTGGCCACGGGCCGGTTCCGGTTCGGAACCGCCGGTTCCACGGTTCCGGAAAAATGGAACCGGAACCAGCCCGTGGGTAGAAGGTTACAGTTCTGGTTCGGAACCGGAACCGGCGATTCCGGTTCGACACGGTTCCGGTTCGGAACCGGCGGTTCGAAAAATATTTTTTTATAATTTTATTTTTTCAGGGACACATGGCGCTCTCTGATTCGTCGATTTTTGAATTTTCAAAAATATTTTCAACGGTTCGGAACCGAAACCGCCGGTTCCGGTTCGGGCTTTTCTTGAACCTGAACCGGCCCGTCCAAAAATGGTTACGGTTCCGGTTCCGAACCATTTTGGACGGTTCCGGTTCGGAACCGTGAACCGCCGGGCCGGTTCCAAATGGCCACCACTAATTTTACTCCAATCACTTTTTTGCCTTTGGGGAGATCAACAAGCTCCCATGTGTTGTTCTTCTTGATGCTAGCTATTTCTTCATCTATTGCATTTCTCCAGTTATGCATTTTGGATGCTTCTGCATAAGTTTCAGGTTCTGTAGCATAAAGTGTCGTATTTGTTGTAGCAAACACACAAAGCGCCATGTTTGTTGTAGCATAGATATCTGCCAGACTTCGAGTTTTTCTGGGGGGACTTTTAGAATCTTCAATGGATGCTGGTGAATCTGGAGCAGCAGAGGATGCTGAAGCATCTCTGGAACTGGATTGACCTTCTTCATTTGAAGATGAAGGAAATAGATCCACCATTTTTTGCTTTGGCTGGTCTTCTTCCCAACTCCATGATTCCTTCTCATCAAAAATAACGTCTCGAGAAATAACCAAATTGTTATTTTTTAGATTTAGCAAACGATATCCTTTAGATTCGTCACTATATCCAATGAGGATCAGTTTTTCTCCTTTGTGATCAAATTTCTTATTTTTTTTTTGAGATGGTATATGAGAATATGCAATCGAACCTAAAACTTTGAAGTGTTGTACCTGTGGTTTCCTTTGGTACCATGCTTCATATGGAGTTTTGTTAGGGACCGCCTTTGTTGGAGAGCGATTCAAGATATAAATTGTTGTGAGAACTGCTTCAGCCCAAAAGGATTTTGGAAGTCCTTTACCGGCCATCATGCTTCGAGCCATTTCAACTATGGTTCGATTCTTGCGCTCGGCGACTCCATTTTGTTGTGGGCTGTACCGGACTGTGAGTTGCCTTTGGATTCCATTTTCTTTGCAGTACTCCATGAATGTGTTTCCAATAAATTCTCCCCCTCGATCGGTCCGAAGAATTTTTATTTTCTTTCCACTTTGATTCTCCACCAGCTTTCTGAATTGCTGAAGCCTTGCTACAGCATCAGATTTCTGCTTTATGATGTATGCCCACATCATCCTCGTGTAGTCATCAACAAATAGGAGAAAGTACCTATTATTGTTGAAAGATGGAGTTTGCATAGGCCCACAAATATCAGCGTGCACCAATTCAAGTGGAGCCTTTGCTCTATATGAGGTCTTTGGGAATGACAACCGATGCATTTTTCCAAAAATGCACCCTCCACATGGACTATGCTGTTCATCAATGTGAGGAAGACAAAAAAAACCATATTTTTCTTTTTTAACAAATTCAGCCCCTTGTAATTGAGATGTCCGTACCTCAAATGTCACAGCTTATAATCAGCATCGATTGTGCTTTGAAGTACACACTCTTTGTTGGAAGGCTTAATGGAAAGATCTTGTTTGGAGTCATCTTGATCTTTGCCATGATGAGATACTTTTTCTTGTCAATAATGATGCAATGATCATTATTAAATTCCACCTTGTAAGATTTCTGCAGCAATTGTCCAACACTCAATAGATTTTGAGTGAGCTTCGGCACGAAGAAAACATCCTTGATGATATAGGTTTTTCCTTCCTTTGTTTTGACCGCAACTGCTCCTCTTCCAGCGATCTTGTGCCCTTTACCATCTCCAAGTCTTACTTCGGATGAATAAGACTCATCAAGATCTACAAACATGCTTTTATTTCCTGTCATATGGTTGCTGCAGCCACTATCAACAAACCATATATTTTCAGCATCTTGTTGAGAATTTAAGCAAGAGTAAAATACTTGCTCTTTCTCTGTTTCTTCTTGATTGGTGAAGTTTGCTTCTTTCTTTTCACCTTCTTGTTGATACCAACAATCTCTTTGGGAATGAGTGGCATTTCTACATCTCTTGCACTTGAATCGACAATCACTTGTGCTGTGATTGTTTTTTCTGCATATGCGGCAGCATTCTTCAGATCTGGGAGCACTATTGCTTCCACCACGACCCCTTCTTTGAGTGGATCTGAATGACAAATGCTTCTGCTTTGCTGTAGCATCCTTTGTTGCAGCAGCATTATTGCGATCTTGTTGTGATATTTGGACCTTTCCTTGAAAGGCTTGATCCAAATTTACTTTTGAGAATCTGCTCATCCTCTTTTCATGTGCTTCAAGAGATCCCATTAATTCATCCATGGATAATTTGGATAAATCCTTAGATTCTTCGATTGCGGCGACCACGTGCTCAAACTTCATTGGAAGGCATCTAAGTACCTTCTCGATCAACTTCTTTTCTTCAAGAGATTTTCCATAGCCTCTATATTGATTTGCTATAAGAGATACCTTTGAAAGAAAATCTTGCACATTTTCATTTTCTTTCATCATCAAAGCATCGAAGTCTCGCCACAAATTTTGTAGCTTGATTGTGATGACTTTCTCATGTCCTCCAAATTGATTCTTCAATACTTGCCAAGCATCTTTCGATGTTTTGGCTGTAGTAATGCGCGGAAGAATAGATCGACTCACCCCTTGGTGCATAAAGCACAAGGCTCTTGCATCTTTGGTCTTGTTCACTTTATACTCCTTCTTCTCTTCATTTGATAGATCATTTAGATCTTCTTGAGTTTGTGCTGTAAATCCCTCTTCAACAATATCCCATAGATCATGAGATATAAAAAGTGTTTGCATTAGAACACTCCATTGCTCATAATCTTGTCCACCAAAAATGGGGACACCTTGCTGCGAATACGCGAATGCTTGTTCGATGCTGGAGCATGCCATCTGAACAGAGGGGATAATATTTGAAGGCAAGGGTGACTCTTGATACCAAAAATATGTTGGGTATTTTGTATTGAAGTGATTTGGAGGAATGAAAATGTTTTGATAATATGTGAAAAAAATTGAATTACAAATGATAAGACATGAATCCTATTTATAGGATTTACATGAGGATAAACAAAGAGACACTTGACTATATTAAATACTAGTTCATGTACTTGATGATTCATGAATCTCCGTCTTCATGCATCAACATTGATGTATCTTCCAAATAACTTGAAGGTCACTTCTGGATACATATTAACCTTTCAACAGTTTAATCTCTAAGTAACATGATATCAAATTCAAATCAATTATAAACGACAACTTAAAATTTTTAGGAAATAACTAATTATTGATAGTGAAACATAGAAATTATTGCAGCCATAACTCAAATGAGAAGACTTCTTCGGTGGTCTCACATAATTGGTGATGCCATAGTGTTTCCTACTAGTAAAGAAGAGCATCATTGTGCTTTCTGTAATGGTGGTGTTATTCTTGCACATAATAGGTTACAATTTAATTTATTGTCGATTGCCAGGAAGAATAACTGCCTTACGTTTTTTATGTGTCGTACCATGAGCTTATGTTGCAGCTTGGATCATACCTTGAGAAAAATATAAGAAACGAGCTATTGCTAGTGCGTTGTACGTATTAGGACACGTGATTCGTGCATGTCGGATTGTTATCATGTCAGACATTATCGTGTTTGTGTTTGAACTTGATGGGTCATGTCGTGTTTATTGTGTCATGTTTCACTCCTATACCAACCACAACTTGCTGAGATTCTGAGTAAATAAGTTCTTCAACTATTGCTTGTAAGAATGTTCCAATGGCCAAACCTCAAGTGTATCTTATTTCATTCATATGATTAAATTGCTTTGAACCTCTTCATCTTCCAATAGCATCCTCATTAAGTTCGCCGGAGCCTCCTTTTGTAAGATGTCGCTACACGAAGGACGTGAACCGTTTAATTTTTGGGGATAATAAGTCGGAAACGTGAGCACTATATATTAGAGCTTAAGTAAGCTTGCAGGAAGAGACCTTACTCTTGGTTCAATTCAAGGCTTCAAGTTGTAATCGTAATTTGATTGTTTACTCTTCCTTGTAATAGTTTGAAACAAAGGCTTCTAACTTCTCTCTTTGTGATTTCGTTTGTATAATGCTAGTTCAAGGTTGTAACTAGCTCTAAGTCATGGCTTTAATTTCTATAGAATGAGTGTAAGACATTAATTCGAAACCCATGCATCCATGAAGAAGCAAACAAAGTTACATGTGGGGAGCAGCATTGTTTCCGTACATGGCTTACCAATTCTTAGTTGCTATGGAGTTTCATTTTGTTGCGTCCCCAATTTGCTTCTCCACTTTATGGGAGTGTGACGGGTTTATATTTTAACTAGATTTACACCGCGCGCGTTGCGCGAACAAATATTATTGGAAATAATATACAAATAATTTATTCAAAAATATCATGATATTATTTACTTTATTGAATAATAATTTATATTTCTATTGTATATAAATGACCACATAGAAGATATTATAGTAATTTAATTAAAATAATATTAAATAGATATTATATAAAAATACATGAAAAATAATAAACTTCTCTAATAAACTTTCATCACATATAATATTTATTCAAAATTATACTCAAAATAAAAGTATTTGCATTTACAATACTAACATTTGTCAACTTTACAAAAATAACATAGTGCTCACAAATTATAATTGAACATACAATATTTGTCTATATTTCGAATTTAATATCTTACACCGTAATTATGGTGTAATTTCTAAGTTTGTTCATTTTACCAACTTAATGTCTAAAGTTTATAAATTATAGTTATTAGGTTATTTTTGTAAAAATAAATAGATATTATAAATTAAAATGCACTAATTTCTCAAAATAATATTAATCCAAAATTAAAATAATAAAATGATAATTATGATGTTCAAACTACATAGCAAACATGTTGTTTTATTTTTCATTTCAAATAACTTTTGCAATTTAGAAACTCTAAATTATTTTTTAATATAATTATATTAAATTAATTTTTTAAATTTCTAATATTTTTTCAAAAATAATCATTTTATATCAACATACACATTTTCAATATATTATATAGATTTACATGTTCCAACCATGAAGTAATAATTGTAAGAATATCAATAGTTTATTTAAAAATTTTTTTTGCACGCTTTTCAAAAATTTTGGAGGGAATTTTCTGGAACTCCTTTAATATAATACTAGATTTACACCCGTGCGCGTTGCGCAAACATATGTTTTTTAAAATAATATATAAATAATCTAATTTAAAATATTATGATAATAATATTAAATATTTTATTGAATAATAACTTATGTTACAACGAATATATTATTGTAGTTCACTTAAAATAATACTAATTACATATTGTATAAAAATTATAAAAAAATACGTACTAAACTTGTCTAATAAATTATCACCACATATATTATTCATTCAGAGTTATACTCAAAATAAAAGTATTTGAATTTACACTCTTAACATTTGTCAACTTTACAAACATAACATAATGCTTACAAAATTATTATTTAACTCACAATATTTGTTTATATTTTTAATTTAATATCTTACACCAAAAATCATAGTTTAATTTCTAAGTTAGTTTATTTTATCGACTCAATGTATAACATTTATAAAATTATAAATGTTAAGTTCATGTAAAATAAAATAAATATTAATAATTAAATGCATTGATTCCTAAAAATAATATGAGTTTAGAAATTAAAATAATAAAATGAGAATTTTAATATTCAAATTACATTGCGAACATGTTTGTTTTGTCCTTTGTTTCAAATAATGTTTGCAATTTAAAAACTCTAAAGTTAATTTGCTAAATAATTGCATTTATGCAGTGTTTTTAATAATTTTGTAAAACTAAATTATTATTGAATATAAATTTATGAAATAAATCTTAAATAAAATTAATATGTAATAATTCTTTCGAAAACACATTTTATTTCAACTTGCTCATATTATATTATATATATTGATATATTTTGACCATAATTTAATAATTGTAGAACAATATTAATTTATTTAATATTATTTTAATATGTTCACGTTTTTCAATAAATTTGGAGGGAAAAGCTAGAACTCCTTTAGTATATTACTAGATTTTCACCCGCGCGTTGCGCGAACAAATATTCTTCGAAATAACATACAAATGATTTATTAAAAAATATCATGATATTATTTACTTTATTTAATAATAATTTATATTTCTTTTGTATATAAATGACCACACAGAATATATTATAGTAGTTTGATTAATCTAATATTAAATAGATATTATATAAAAATACATGAAAAACAATAAACTTTTCTAATAAACTACTACTAACAATTGCCGAAATAATATTTATTCTAAATTATACCCAAAATAAAAATATTTGCATTTACACTAATAACATTTGCCAATTTTACAAAAATAACATAGTGCTCACAAATTATAATTTAACTTACAATATTTGTCTATATTTCTAATTTAATATCTTCCACCGAAAATTATGGTGTAATTTCTAAGTTTGTTCATTTTACCAACTTAATGTAACATTTATAAAATTATAGTTATTAGGTTATATTTGTAAAAATAAATATATTATGAATTAAAATGCATTAATTTCTCAAAATAATATCAATCCAAAATTAAAACAATAAAATGAGAATTATGATATTCATACTATATTGCAAACATTTGTTTTGTTTTTCATTTCAAATTATTTTTGTAATTTAGAAACTCTAAAGTTTATTTGCTAAATGATTCAATTAATATAAAGTTTTAACAATTTTAAAATTAAATTATTTCTTAATAGAATTATATTAAATTAATTTTTTAATAAAAATAATTTATAATATATTTTCAATAAAGAATCATTTTATTTCAGCATGTACATTTTTTAATATATTATATAGATTAACATGTTCCAACAATGAAGTAATAATTGTAAAAATATCATTAATTTATTTAATATTTTTTTTGCGCACGCTTTTCAAAAATTTTGGAGGGAGTTTTCTGGAACTCCTTTAGTATAATATATAGATATAGATATACAACTCAACATTTAGAATGAGATAACGATAAAATAATAGTTTATAAGACAATACTTGCAGAAAAGGATAATTATATTCACATCTAACAAATTCAAAATAAAAGATACAAGAAGTTAAGTTTTATGAGTTACAAAACAAGTTTTAGACAAAACACTTCAGTATTTCTTTTACAACAGTGGGGAAGAGAAAAATTTAGAGGTTCAATGCTGCAGAATTGACATGGCGAAGATTTGTATATGAAGATACATATTTCAGGATCAAGCTCTACTACTTATTTAGTTGCTTCCACATTTCCGCTACCACTTCCTCCTTCCAAGCTTAACCTGCATGTTTTAGACAACATTCAAGGGCTAAGTACACCACGTACCCAGTGTACATGTTACCCCAAAACATACAAATATACAAATGTTATGCTAGACACGGGGTTTTATTGAAATCAACTGTGGTTACCAAAATATTTTACTCTCTTGCATGCAATCTCTTACATATGGTCATTATCTGTTTTAGGACTATGACGTGGAAGCAAACCAACTTCTAAGTCACGATGGACAATTAAGATTAATGGTGAACCACTTCACTAGCTGTCATTAACAGTGCACTAGCCTCAGAACATGAAGCATCGAGACCCGATCGTAAATAATAAACAAGACATATCAAGGTACTGGTCACTTGATACTGTGGCTCAGTGGATGAACATCCTCGCTCACAATCAATGAAAATAACTTAGGACTTTAACCTGATTCACTTTCATTGACTTCACCAACTCTTTAGTCAACTACATCTAATTCAGAGGACAAATATGACTCACAATCAAACATTTTGGCACAACATTTAACTTTAAAATAAATTATTTTCACGTTTTTATTTCAAAAACGTCAAAACATAACCTCACACCTTATAATAAATATCCACCTCATATTTTATGAATTTGGGTGGTGCTACGGCTGCTCAATAGAAAAACCTTGATAATTTTCTTCAACAAAATGATAGAAAATGCACATGAATTAATAATCTAGATTCACCCATTGGCTTTTTAAGAAAGCCAACTGCAACATACAATTAACTGCACCTATTACTTAGGTTTTAACTTAACCCAAATATTAACTAATAAATTATTTTTTCAACTAAATATAATTATATATATATATATATATATATATATATATATATATATATATACGGGAGCGTTATAGTATCAACCACCTCCCAGATAAGAAATAAGACCAAATCTGAATCATTGATTAATTAAATAAACGGATCAGATTTTAAAAAAAAAATAAAAAATTCGCTGCATATATAGACACAAAAAGTTGCATATAAGGGTATTTCAGTCTTTAAGCCATAAATTAAATCTTCCCACGATTTTTATTTCAAAAATCAAGGTAGGCAGTTGCTGCATTTAAAATTTAAAATTTAATCGAATTCGATGCATTATTAAAAGAAAAAAGTTGCATGATTAAGAGGAATAAGTTGCATTACGTGGGTTTTTTTAAAAAAAAAATCAGAATATATATGCACGAATTTCACTCCTAATTTTGTGGGATTTGAGTTTTAAAATAATAAATTTCAAAATTAAATATATTTGCTTCCTAATTTAATGGGATTGGTTCTGTCTTACCCACGATTTGTTTAGCTTGAATTTATGAGCAGTTATGCATTAAATAACCATATCTTACCCACAATTTTTTTAGCTTGAATTTAGGTGGTAAATTTGCAAATAACCATATTTTTTTACTTCCTAATTTTATAGAAATTGGATCACTAAATTTTCGAATTTCAAAATAATTTTTATGTTCTTTGGGACTTCAAATATTAAGCAATTTTAAAAGACCATAAATAAAATTCAACTTGTTTATCAATAAAAAATTGCATTTTTTATACAATTTAGTTGCAATAAATGATATAATTATTTGCAGTAATTAAATATCTAATGCACAAATCCATACAACTACACAAAAAAGCAAATTTAAATTTTTAAAAAATAAATTACTATAATTGCTATTATTATGAAAATCATGTGCAGTATTACAGGCATAATTACTGCATATTTCGTGATAGTAACAACTTTACTAAAGACAAGGAAAAAGACAGTAATATCATGGGACAAATACAAGCAATACTCATAAAATATTGCAATAAATATGCTCTATTTATGCATGTTTACATGCAGAATAACTGCATATTTTTTAATGAAATTATACACTAAATCCACGTGAATAAAAAAAAGCTTGCAAAAAAATCACTGCGTCGCGGCCCCAAAACCACCGCATTGCCGCTGTTCATGCTAGAAAAAAAAACACATTCTATTGCAGTAAATATGCTCTATTTATGCATGTTTACAGGCGAAATAACTGCATATTTTTTAATAAAATTATATACTAAAACCACATGAAAAAAAAACACATTCTATTGCAAAAAAATATGCTCTATTTATGCATGTTTACAGGCGGAATAATTGTAATTCCGCAAACAGAGCCTACAATTGGTCGCATGTACAGATTGTTGGGGGAAAAATAACAACAAATCAGAGCTTTCAATTTCGATCTTCTCAACCAGGAAGCTAATCCAAAATCTCAACCACTTCCTATCAAATAAAATAAAAATCAGATCAAGGATTTTATCGATCAATGACTCAGTCCTCCGATCCCATGTCTCCTATTCTCCGCCATCGCCGATCCAAATGCAAAAATCAAGCAAAAACTAGCCAGAATCAATAATACTGCAATAATGACATGAAATATGGGATTATAAATAATCGAATTAAAAAAAAAAATTGTGACGCATGACTTTATTGTATGTTTAGAGAGCCAAAAGCTGTAGAAAGAGAGAAATTAAATTGAGGCAAATAAAATCATGCGAAGAAAGAGACAAACAAGAATACAATTTTGGTTACACATACTTGGGGCGCATATTATGCTGAATCAAAACAGATGGACGCGCGCACTCATTTGATGTGGCGAGGTGTTTGATAATGGTAGAGGGAGGATCATTTCCGGCGCAACAGCGATGGATGCTAGCAGTGTCATCGACATCAGATTCTTGGTTGCACATGATGGGCTCTTCTCTATTTCTGCGATACAATACGTGCAGGTTTTTGTATTTGGAATATAATTTATTTAACAAAAACATGAAAGATATGGAAATCATGATGGAGTGATTTTAGGAATCAGTTATGGTAATATTTCAAATTCAAAATTATTATTCCTATATTACCCTTTAATCTAAATAAATATAGCTAATAAAATAAAAATTATCAAATCTCAGATTTAATCAAAGCCTTTAAAATTAAAAAATCAATGGATCAAATTAGTTCTTATCTCTCATTTGGGAGGTGGTTCACATATGATTACAACTATATATATATATATATATATATATATATATATATATATATATATCAGGTGAGAATGACCTTTAGTATAAGAAATGAGAATAACTCTCAGCCTTTGATCTTGTCATTTCAACGCTCAAGATGTATTTAATCCTGTGTGCAGTTTTGGTTGATTATCCTGCACTAAAGGACAATGTAGTAATTATATACAATGAATGATAATTTTAAAGCCTGCATATTAACTAAGATTTTGTTCATTTTAAGGGCGCAATATCCTGCATTAACATTACATTGCGAAATAAAATGTTCTATATCTCTACTTACGATATTTTATCTTCAATATTGTGCACTTTTATCTTAGCAATCATCATGCATTTTATCTAAGGAAACATGCATTATATCTCATTACGAAAAAAAATTATCTCTCTAATAAGGAAATATTGTATGTATCAAAATCTGGATATCCATATCTAATCTGATATGGAAATATTATTATAATAATAAAGATTATTTGATTTTCAAAATTGAAATATATATATCTTTAATTTATTTGAATATTCTTACCATGTCTACTCAAAAGAATCATAATCTTATTTGTGCATCATCAAAATAATTTAAGTTCATATTAAAAGTAAACATGTAAATTTTGAATTCTTTCTGAGTCGTGACGATCATTCATATATCGAAATAAGCAACGAAATAATTTGAATCTCACTATGTTACATAAATAAAATGTATGTTGATGTAATTTATCTTAAAATAAGTTTATTATATATATATATATATATATATATATATATATATATATATAATATGCATTCTAATATTATTGCATAAAATAAAATAAAAATTTATATTCTCACCTTATTTTATCTTAAAATTTGTTAATTTTATCTAAAAATTGTTCATTATATCTCTATATAATATGCATTTTTTGAAGAAATATAATGCATTTTATGCATCATATTGTGCATTTTAAGTTCGATTTCATGCATTTTAGGTATATTTTCGTGTATTTTACGAAAATTAATGTGTTTTTACAAGATTTATGTATAGAATCACTATTTTTTCGTTAAGGTTTTCGTACTCTAAATTTATCCAATACGAATTTTGTTTGAAAGATACTTAAATTATCTTTAATTTGATATATAATACATGAAAAACAAATTTAAATTGAGTGAGTTATGATCATTTAAAGATTTTAGAATTTTAATTAGAGGATAGAGAAAAAATTTTACAAAATTATCCTTAAAATCGAATAATGCACAATATACTACAAAAAAATGAACACGGAAATTTTTAAATCTTTAGCGTTGATATGCAAAGATAGAAGACTGAAATTTATTCTCATTTCTCATACTAAAAACTATTCTCATATGATCACCACACTCTCTCTCTCTCTCTCTCTCTCTCTCTCTATATATATATATATATATATATATATATATATTATATATATAGAGGTGTGATCTAGGCTGAACAAGGCCCCGTGAATGAACAGAGACCAAGATCTAGCCATTCATGTAAGAGATTGACGTCCATGATTTAATGATGATATTTATCATTGTCGCAGTGTTAATATATCATCAAAAGGGTAAATTAGTCACAAACAGGTAAAATTTAAATCTTTAAAGATCTACATGTGAAAATTTAGGGTGCAGTTACCAAAAATATAGCCCATGAACTCTTCTCATTATTATTATCTATTTACTTAATTAATTGAATATCATTAATTTCCTTCCACCTACCAAATTCTACAATTAGACGAGTGTTGTGAACTATAGTGTGACTACAGAACCAATGTGCAAGTATACATAATCCACAAGTAATATAGTCAAGTGAGACCAGATATCGAACCCAAGGGAGTGATTATCTAAATCGTGCACTAAGAATTGTTTGTAAATCAAGAGTTGTTGTTTCTAACTTCTACTCAAAACATAAATATGCATAAACTATGATTCCTACTAAAGCTATGATCGATAGTATTTCCTTGTTCCACAAAATGAACATAAATGTTATAAATGGATTCACAAGTACTGGAAAACACACTCGGGTTATGGAATACAATTCATCACTGCTGTCCTATATGCTAGAGTTTATGTCTCGCATTATCCTGAACCTTAGAACTTTTTCTAATCCTGCCTAGCAAACTGTCGTTCTACTAGATCTACACCCTCTCACCAAGATTCATATATCTATGCCTCTCTCAATGATGGGATGATGAAACAATCAAACTAAGTTCAGTTAAGTTATGTCATCTCATATGTCTATGAAATTAACACAATTATCTAGATCCTCTCGGCCTATTTCACCTTTCGGTCTCCATAAGCGATGGATTTCTTTTCACTGTCGTGCTCAAGAAACAATTGAAAACAGGATCAAAGATAAGTTCAGTCATGCGAAACTTGATTCTAACATATATTCAAGCAATTGATGTTTTGTTCCACAACCCAAGTGCTAGATAAAGTTAGCTCATATTCGAAAATAAAAGAAATAAGAGCATAAGATCATTCATCATCAGAAATACAACTTGAAAATCTAAAATCAAACTATAGACGATGATCCTTTCGTGCTCCGATTACTTCCTCTCCAAGCTCTACCTCCAGGCACCTCTGCTCTCCGTTCGTGTTGTTGTTAATTGTTGTTATCTGAAAAATTGCCAAGACTTTGTTTCATATTTTCTTTTTCATAGCCGTTGATCTCCTTCTCTCTTCCATGATGCATCCACGTGTGCAAATGTCATTGTTTCCTTCAGACAAGGGATCGGCTTCCTTCAGTGCCACCTGTCTTCCCAGCAGACAAGATCAAAAAGGGCCTTTATCCTTGTCTCTGAGTGGTCCCGGAGAGAGAAAATCTCCTTCTTTCCAATTATGCATTTCCCATGCTCAAGCATATCTTCTATCAGCATGCTGCAGGTAAGCTCTAGTTTTCAGAACCTGAACTAAACTTCACTAAAAACTTGCAAAAACTTATTAATACTTGCATAAGTTAAAAATAACATGACCTATTTACATAGATACCAAAAACAAGCAGAAAGGGCTTTGATTATTAAGTAACTTATTCAAAACAACATCTAAAATTCATAAGAAGGAATCAAAAGATAACTCTTTATGAGAGTTATCAATTAGAGAGAGAGAGAAATATATTCCATGATCTCTTCCCATTATTATCTATTTACTTAATTAATTGAATATCATTCCACCTACCAAATTCAACAATTTGACGACAGAGAGAGAGAAAAAGGGAAGCAGAAACCGTCCGACGAACGAATTTGATTGGAGGAATATTGAATACAAGTAACAATGATAATGTCAACACCATATAATGATATTTATTAAAGATAACAATAATCTTAAAGGTGTATTGAAATTCAATTAAAACTAAACCGATAATTTTGATAAAATGATAATAATTACATGTCACAATGATATTGTCAAACAGTGTACAATGATATTGAATAAGATAACAATGATCTTAAAGGTGTATTAAAAATCATTTAAGATTAAAATAATAATTTTGATAAAATGATATTTATTACATGTAACAATGATAATATCAATAGCTTACAATGCTACATATTAACCGAACACAATGTAGAAAATAAATAAACAATTAACAATCCATTAACAAAGAATTCGTTGAGCCCTACAGTTCACAAAAATAATGACACTCATTGAACATAACAATGACAATCGCAAATAACAGTGATGACATAAATCTGAAAAAAATGATGAACTTCGAGAAACATCATAAAACAAAAAAAAAATACACAATATCCCAGCGGCGCAATCTCCAATGCTGACGGCCCCACTGTTGCAATCGATATCGTCGATACAGTTACAGTTAGGTAGAGTGAAAGCATGAAGCAGCAACAGCAGAGATTGGGGGCAGCCGCTGCAAGCAGATCTGATGCCGAAACACGTGGCGGTGATCTTGGATGGAAACTGACGGTGGGCGATGAACCGTGCGCTTCCGGTTCAAAACGGCCACGTCGATGGCCTCACCAACGTCAATGCTCTCGTCGCCTTGTCTTCCATCTCAGAATCAACCTTCTCTCCGACTTCGCCTGCCGTGTGGGAGAAAAAGAGAGAACAAAGATGAAAATAAAAAATGAAAGATAAGGAATATAATTAACGTAAATGAAAAGGTATAATTTCTTACACTACAGCTCTGACAAAAATAATAACAAGAGGAAATGTATTATACAAAGAGTCAACAAAAACATGTTTTGATTCAAAAACTCAAAAATGGACCAAATCTTCATAATCATTCAGTCAAAATTTCAAGCACCATCACATTCCAACTGCATATTTGGGTTCACATCAAGATCATGAATATGTAATGAGAGAATATAACTAATAAGGAAAAGTCTTGGATCTCCATTTTTTTTTAAAACGGATTATATTCTACCCATATTTTTTAATTGGATCTTTTAATGAATATTTATCAAAATATGAATCCTTCTCCTCCTTCTTCCCGCAAGGAAACACACCGGGAGGTGATATACGACGATGATTAGGAGTGCAAAATTGTGCACGGACAGTAGTTTGTGCATCCCCTCTGCCTCCCCATCTTACTCGGCTACTCCTTCCGCGAGTCCGTGATGGCACTCACGGCTACACTCCTGGTACTAAGAAGATCTGCCGCCGCCTCTGTTTTTCCTTCTCTCCTCAACGACTTTGTTTCCCGATCGTATTCATGCTGGTAGCGTATGTTCTGCAAATCATGAAATATCAACTGCTGCATCTTCTCCCGTATTTTTTTCTTGGTTTTCGCTCTCGTTCTTTTTCTCTACCAATTGTCGGCTTGGACTATGTTACCGATGCCTAGGCTCATTTTTTTGCACTATAAGTGTTCGACTATTCGTCTGTTAGAGGAAAGACATTGTGCAGACTAGATCCTAATCCTCGGCCCCTAACCACTGTATAGGTTAGAGTTTCTTGCAAAATCCCATACTTTTGTGAAATATTTTGCTCTAGAACAATGGTGTCACATTGGAGTTCAGGCACATTAACCTGGCAATTATTTGTTGTGCAATTGCATGATTTGCTTGTGAGAGGCAGACTGTTTTATATGCATTTCATTGCTGCGCGCATTTGGGGTGTCTTGGCTAACTGATTTGTAATAAGTCTTGAACCAATGTGTCATCCACATTGATTCATTGGGACTGGATCCCTTCATTGTCACGTTTGGCTAGCATTTATTGGGGATATAATTGCTGCATATTGTTCGAAATACTGCTCACGAGAGAATGCTAAGCTTTGGGCATTGATTTTGTTTGATTCAGTTTTTTTTTCATGGTTGAACCCTTCCACTATGTTATGAGATTAAAAAAGGGAAACAAATGAAATGTTATGCTGAGTTTCTGCTTACGTGTTTTCTGATTTTTTTCTCTCAAAGTTTGTTGTAATTTATGAAAGGTTTATCTATTGGTTTATTTGTTATCATGTAGCTGAGTGAGAATTTTCATATTGTTTTGTTTAGAATGATATTGTAGCTGTTAGGCAATCACATTCTCGTTTTGGTTTATAATGATAATATTCAATTGATGGTTTGATAGTAGTTTGGCCTTTCTTTGGTGGTTAAAAGAACCATGAATTCAAATTCAACTCACAGTTACTCCAAGGTTCATGATCAGTATTTGGAATTTGTGACTCTAGAGGATAACTTGTTCTCAGTTGCCAATAAGAATTGTTATGTTCAGTTTAATGACCCAACTGCTCGAGATAAAAGAGAAATAGGAAATTGTTGTGTGTTTTGGCAATCCTTGTAGGTGTGTCCAACATTAGGTGTCCTTGTGGAGGTCCAACTGAGATGGTAGCGTTCCTGATGCCGGCAAAGAACAATTTGGTAACGGAAGGAGGGAACTTCACCAACTCATTTCAAAGATCAATTTTGTGTCTATTTGCAGGTTAAATAGATTAAATGTGAAATGAGAGAAAGCAAGCACGAAATCATTTGAGTTGTATCACTCTTACCCATTTTGAATAACAAATGGGTCACTGAGTTTCCAGAAGTTGCTGTGGAAATTGAGACACAGTTGAATAAGCAAACATCTCATGAATGCAGTGATCAATAAGCATATGGATATTGCTATTGCATTGATTGGTGAAATGGTGTGCTCTTTTGATACATTTTCTAAAAAGGAGAGTGAAATGATGTAGTTTTAATTTAGAGACCAAATGCATTTTTTTTACTCAAATGAAGTATTTTTTCATTTAGAATGATGTATTTAAACTTTATTTCCTAAATACACCATTTTCATCAATTATTATGGAATATTCAAATAATGTATCTCTTCAATGACAATGATTTATTTTGTTTTAGTAAATGATGCATTTAGGCTTTATTTATTAAATAAGTCATTTTTTCTTAAACTTAAATTGAATATGTAAATTATGTATTTTTTAAAATTAGAATGATGTATTAGTCTTTATTTACCAAATACATATTTTTCAATTAATTGTATATGAAATGTCCAAATGATGTATTTCTTCAATTCAAATGATGCATTTTGTTTTAGTAAATAATGTTATTTAGGTTTTATTTATTAATTAAGTAGTTTTGTCTTAAATGTAAATGGAATAGTCAAATGATGTATTTTTTCAATTAGAATGATGTGCTTGGTTTTAGTAAATGATGTCTTTTGCCTTTATTTACTAAATATATCATTTTTACTTAATTGTACAAATATTCATGATGTATTTTATTTTAGTAAATGATGTATTTAGCTTTTATTTATTAAATACATAGTTTTCTCTTTAATGTAAATCGAATATTTAAATAATGTAGTTCTTTATAATTTGAATAATACATTTTATTTTAGTAAATAATGTATTGAGTATTTTCTTAAGTGCATTTAGGGTGTTCCTCTACCGATCGATATCGTCCACACTAAATTAACATGCATAAATTAAAAAATAGTTTAGGTTGCTACCTTACATAGAAAATCTCATGCAAACTAAAATAAACTTGCCTAGATATTCAATCTACTTGGTGACCAGATCAACCGGAAAACTTACATTTGGTGACCAATTGAATATATAGAGCCAAAGATCTAAGTATAAAGACTTGAAAATAAATTATCCAAATGCTCCATATCAAACTCATGAAAATTAAGCAGCCAACCACTAAGGAGGGCGTTCTCCTTCTTCTCAGATAATTAAGCAAACAAACAAGGAACCATTCTCATATCTCGCCATCCTTAGTATATTCCTCCATCGCTGATAATAATTCTTCCCACAACAACATCACCCTCAACTATATCGAACAACTTGGCAATCCCTCTAAAGAAGACAAGCATACTTCGCCCATTCTCCAATGTTTCCCACACAAGACGACACCACCTTTCCCTCTTCCAAATCATTACGTTTCGTTCAATTGCCTGCGTTCATGACTTCCCATAGTTGTACGAATTCGTGGGGTGGAAATCATCAAGACGCCCAACAATTTACTTCAATTTGTTAACATCACCAATGAAATCTGAAGGGTAAGTGGAGAGGTCTTCAATAGGGGAAAAATGGCTGAGGTCGAGCGCTGCATAGATTGTTGAATGAGAGAAAGATGGTTATTTTTGTAAAAGGCGCACTCTTGAGACGTCTAGGCAGCACTCGATTCGATAGAGGTGAGGCTGGAGAGCGGGAGAGAGCGCATTCGATTTTTCATGAAATGGAAGGAGATGCTGGTTGGATTATTTGGTAATTGTGAGATATTTATAATATGGATATTGTGAGATCCGTCTCACAATAAAATACGGTGAGACCGTTTCTCAGGAGACCAACTTAACTAATAAATATGAGGCATTTCCCATAGCGAGATCATAATGGTTATGTCCAACTTATTTTGTCACCAAGCAAAATGCTAGAGAAATTCACTATTCTTTATCCCATTCACCAAGACTTACTACATATTTTAACTAAACAGGAGAGAAACAAGCTATGAACTAAATTACATTAAGGATACACACATCAATCAGATCATATATTGTAGCAAGTATGGAGATAAGAGTAAATCGCAAAAAAAAACTGAGTCCCCATTTTTACAATTCATATATTTAACTGAAGCTCGCCCGAATAAATTGGAACAGACATAAAATTGAAAGTATACAGAAATGCTTGATTGAAAGTAGAGCTTAAAGACTTGCTTTTATTGCTGTATTTATTGCTTGAATTCAATGTATCTTTTACAATAAATGTGGATCCTATTTATAGGAATCCAAACCATATACATGACTTTTCATCAAAAGTTACATCGTTTCAGCTGAACAGCTAGCTCGAATGGTTGCGCCTTTTGGTTTGAACCGCTTTAGTCAGCAATTTGTTAATCTAAGTCCGAGTTCGAGCTTCCAGCTCGAACTTCAGCATTGCTCGGCTCATAAGCTGTTCGGTCCAGAAATAACTCGGACTAGGAAGAGCTCGGTCAATCTTGAGCTTGAACTCGGAATTTGTGTTTGGTTGAACAGCTTGCCTTAAATATTTATTTTGTATGATTGTGCTTCTTCTTTGGGCTTTCTTCTTTGATGGATTCCAAAAATGGGCTTGCTCATTTTTGGATCATAACAATAGCCCCCCGCCTCTCGTCCAAACTCTTTTAGAGTTCGGCGAAGCCGAAGTGCTTGACTTTGATCATAAATGATATACTTTCCTGCAAAACATCAAAGAAAAAACAACTTTTCTCCCCTATCAAAGTGTATTCGGAATTTTTCAGGAAGTAAGAATTATTCCCGTATCGCGAGATATGACTCGGCGAATGTTTAGGAATGTATTTTATTTTGGGTTTATCTGCAAAGCTCATGGTTTGACTTACGATTGTCCCTAGTCCGCGGTTGGCTAAACCCGACATATTCTATAAAGGATGCCCTTTGCAGCTTTTGAAAATGACATGTGATCTCTCACAAGTCAATCGAGGAGCGACCTCGAACCCATGGGCATGCCATGCCGAAATAGACCCTGGCTGTTTAATGAGTTAATTGTTTCAGATTCATAGCCTTCGGGGAACTTTTACAGATAGAAGTTCTATTGACTTCGATATCCTAAGTTCCTCGGAATTTGTTGGCTGACCCGGCCAAGAGCCTCAATGCCTGATTTTTATTGATCGAACAAATTTCTTGTTAGAACCAACTTTAGTTCGAACTCATTTACCAAATAATGGTTTGTTCAAACTTCTTTTTTTTTTTACCCGGAAACGTTTGGAATTCCTCTGGGCGGACTTTTTGAATTTGAAATTTGAAATTTCAGACATGTGTGATTCCCCGATTTGTCGAGCTCAAGGGTCGTGCACGAATTTCAAGATGGAATCCTCTATAAATAACCCAACATTTTCATTTTTACTTTTACTTTTACCTTCTGCACTTCGGATACCCCTTCGGACAAAAGCAATTTCCCGAGCTCGAACGATCCGTAATACAGGGTTAGTTTACTTTCGATCGTATTGCTTTCCTTGTTTAACTATGAGCAGTTCAAATAGCAATTTGAGCGACGGTAGTAGTAGCTTGATCTATAGTAGTGAACCCGAAGTAAATAGTAGGTTAAGTCAGGAGATTTCTCAGTCCCCAGGTTCGGACGATCAACAACCGAGCTCATCCGGTAGGAAGAATCCGAACCCTGATAACCCTGAAGCTGAAGATCAGAGTTCTTCTTTTAACTTTTCTCTGGAATGTTCCTCGGGCTTAGCCCCCGGCATCTTTCCGGCCGAATATGATGAAAATATAGATGGAACTATAAAACTCATCCCATCTGGCTTAACTCGAACTAAACTTGACGGGATTTTTAAGCAATATGATTTATCAAATAGGTTGAATGCCATAGTACCTGATGAAAACCAACGTGCTCACTGATAAGCTCATAATTATACTCACTTATCTATATTTTTCTCCATTGTTTCAAGTGTTTTATGTTATGTTTTTACTTATTTCTGTGCATGAGTCTACTTTAGAGGGTGTTATGCCTTTGATGGGTGAATTTTGCAGGTTTTAGGCCAAAATCATTGGAAATCCGTACCGAAAGCAGATGATGTTCAATGGAACAGTCACGACTTCTTCCACAGATGGAATCTGAGCTAATGGAGCACATGGATGGAAAGATCTTTGATTTAGCTTTCCAACGCAACTAGAATCGGGTCAATCGGAGTTCGGGAGAGGAAGTTATGGCCAAAACCGTGAGACTGCGCAGACAGATGTTTCTGTGTCGAGCGACTGGATTTGTGTCGGTCGACACAGAAGCCCGAAAAAGCTATTTTGGGCCTGTTTTGGCAGTTTTTGCTATTTTGACACAATACTCAAATTAGGTCTTTTTCCCCCTCTATAAATAAGTACTCTTAGGCACGAAAATCGATCTTTTAAATCTTTAATCTTCTTTGCTCTGTTTTTGCTTAATACATTGGAGTTTTTCAAGACATTGAAGGTT
>JAPKLW010002010.1:36984-62749 GCA_026898455.1 Plectranthus barbatus
ACAATAAGAAAACAACGTGATAAGTGAGGCAAAATACGAGCTTATCAGAGGACTCGGCCAATCCATTCGCTTCCGGATATCTTGGCGTTGAAAATAATAACCGAGCTCCAAGTGTATCACAATAATCCTTGAATTTTTTGCTAGTGAATTGCCTGCCGTTGTCCGTGATGATTTCCCTTGGTAGGCCGAATCGGTAGACTATATTTTTCCATATGAAGTTAATCATCTCGGTATCTCGTTCTCTGGAAAGTGGCTCGGCTTCGACCCATTTGGTAAAGGAGTCAGTAGCAACTACCAGGTATTCTTTTTGACCTACGAACTAAGGTAGCTTTCCTACTATATCAATTCCCCACCGACAGAACGGCCAAGCAGGGACGTTTGAATGAAGTGGTTCGGCATGTAGATGAGTCGAATTTGCATACCTTTGACAATTATCACATTTTCGAACTACTTCTTCGGCATCCTTTTTTAGAGTTGGCCAATAGAACCCCGCTGATATTGTTTTGTGGGCCAAACTTCTGGAACCCGAATGATTCCCACAACTTCATGAGTGGATCTCGGTTAGTATCGAGATGCTATCTTCTTCGGATATGCATTTTAGTAGAGGTCCTTGAAATGATCTTTTATACAGTTGATCATTCAGAATGGTGAATCGAGCTGCTTTTCGAGCTAGTCTAATTGCCTCAGTCTTTGATTGTGGAAGAGTTCCATCGGTCAGATACTTCTCGATCAGGTTTTTCCATGAATTTTGAGTATCATTTATCGGACATACTTCCATGGGACTGTATTCACGATCTCTCGTGGCTGGCCAGAGTGCAACCGTTAGTGGGATAGACCGCGTTCCAAATGAGCTCGCAGCCGCCGCCAGATTTGCTAGCGCGTCTGCGTGAGAATTTTCTTCCCGAGGAATATGGGTAACCTCCACCAGTTCGAATTTAGATTCAAGCTCCTTTGCCATTTCGTGATAGGCTAGCATTCTAGCATCTCTCGCTTGGAATTCACCTCGAACTTGATTGACGACGAGCTTAGAGTCAGATTCTATTTTCAATTTTTTGTACTTTGAGGTCCAGTGCAAGATGTAGCCCGACAATTAGTGCTTCGTACTCCGTGATGTTATTTGTTGTTCGGAATTCGAAGTGGATTGCTCTTTCAATCACCCATTTTTTGGGGAATATAAGTAATATCCCGGCTCCACTCCCCTTAGAATTACTGGATCCGTCAATAGATAGGGTCCAAAATTCTAGAGAATCTGTAGATGGGCCGAGCTCTATTTCAGCCACCATTTGGAGCTCAGGTGTATAATTTGCAACGAAGTCGGCTAGAATCTGGGACTTTATTGTATTGCGCGGTTCGAACTGAAGTCCATAGCCCCCGAGCTCGATTTCCCATTTCATCATTCGGCCAGATAAATCTGGTTTGGAAAGTACATGTCGAATTGGGAATGAAGAGACCACTTTGATGGTATGTGATTCGAAATATGGCTTCAGCTTTCTAGAGGCCATGATTAGGGCCAGAACAAGTTTCGCGAGCGCTGGATATCGAGATTCTGCGTCCAACAAGGTTTGACTAACATAATAGACAGGATGTTGATTCCCCCCTGTCTCTTTTATTAGCACGACACTTATAGCTTTTTCCGAGACGGCTAAGTATAATAATAACTCATCGCCTAGCTCGGCTTTTGACATGACTGGGGGGTTGAATAAATATTGTTTCACCCGAGCAAGTGCCTCGTCACACTCCCTGGTCCATTCGAACTTCTTGGATTTTCTGAGAAGAGAGAAGAATGGATTTGTTTTATCCGAATATCTTGTTATGAATCTGCTGATTGCTGCAAGTTTTCCAATCATCTTCTGTGTTTTTTTTCGTTTGATGGGGGTTGGATGTTTTGGATAGCTCGAATCTGCAATGGATCGGCTTCAATGCCTCTTCAGCTTACCACGTATCCGAGGAATTTTCTGGAGGTAACCCTGAAAATACATTTGGCAGGGTTCAGCTTCATGCCATATTGGTGTAAGACCTCGAATGTTTCATTCAGATGCCGAAAGTGATCCCCAAAATTGTCCGATTTGACCAAGATGTCATCGATGTAGACCTCCATAGTTCGTCCAATTTGCCGTTCGAACATTTTATTCATTAGTCTTTGGTAGGTCGAACCGACATTTTTAAGCCCGAAGGGCATAACTTTATAACAATAAATTCCCTGGTTAGTCATGAACGCCGTTTTCTCTTCTTCCGGCGGATACATCTTAATTTGATTGTATCTTGAAAATGCGTCCATGAAGCTCATGATTCCAAAACCTGCTGTGGCGTCGACGAGCCGGTCGATATGGGGTAGTGGGAACGGATCTTTCGGACAAGCTTTGTTTAAATCCGTATAATCCACACATACCCGATTCTTCCCATTCTTCTTTTTGACAACCACCACATTTGCAAGCCATTCGGGATATTTTACTTCCCGAATGAAACCCACTTTGAGTAGATTTTTGACCTCTTCGGCTATACCTCATTTCTTTCGGGAGCGAACCGTCTTTGCTTTTGTTTTACAGGCTTATACCTCGGGTTGACTCGAAGATGATGACTAATGATTTTAGGATCAATGCCTGGCATGTCTTCGTGTGAGAAGGTAAAATTTTTCCGGTTTTGGACGAGTAGAGTTTGCATTTTGGCCTGTTGCTCCTCGGGTAATCTTTCACCAATGAAGGTTACCCGAGAGGGATCTCTTTCGTCTACCCTGACTTCCGAACTCCTCTCAACCGGTTCGAGCTCTACCATGTGCACTATCCGTAGCGTGATCTCGTAGCAACTTCGTGAAGCAAATTGATCGCCTCGAATTGCTAGCACTCCCCATGGCGTGAGAAATTTGATCATTTGATGGTAGGATGAGGGGATGGCCTTTATAGCATGAATCCAGAGTCGTTCGACCAACATATTGTATGCCGAGGGGGCATCGACTACTTGGAATCGTGTATATAAGTTTACCCCTTCGGAGAATACGGGAAGTACTACCTCGCCGAGGGAGTTTAATTTCTCTCCGCTGAATCCAACCAAAGTAATTGGATTTCCATCAATGTTATTCTCCGAGATGCCCATTCCTCGAAGAGTCTTGAGAAATATTACATTGGACGAGGCGCCTGTGTCAACGAGGATTCGCTTGACCTGGCAATTCGCAATCATCAAAGTGATGACTAGGGCATCGTCATGTGGATGACGAGCTTCAGCCTCGTCTTCTGCGTTGAACAAGATTTCAAAGGGAGATGCCTCGACCTGATGGACGAGTTGATTCCTCAGGTCTCGGCAATGCCTCTTGGCCGCATTCTTAGATGCGCCAGTCATCGAAGATCCCCCAGTAAGGACATTGATGACCCGTTGTACCTCGGGTTGTTTGGGCTCCTCGAAAAGAGGTTGATTGTTGGCTCCTGTTGCTGGGGTCGGATTGGTTCGACCCTCTTTGTTATTTTTCTTATTTCTTGTCCAGACTTTCCCCTTTTTGGTGGGTTTCGGACAAGTGAGGAGCCGCTCGGCCAGAAGCCGGTCGACTTCCTGTTTCAAGTCTCTGCAGTCATCGGTTCGATGATCGTGATCCCGATGAAACTCGCAGTATAAGGACATGTCCCTATGCTCGGGTTTCGCATGCATCTTTCTTGGCCATCGAACCTCGTTGTTGATCTTATGCATTTCTCGAACAGCTGTTCGAAGTGGAATTTGTGACTCACCTTGAGGGGTGTTGGATACCTCCTTCATCCCCAGCTTGGATGATTCTGTTCGAGCAGGGTAGGGTTGGTATCGGTTGTTGGCCCGTACCTTATTTTTCTTATCAGAATGGTTGGCCGGTGCTTTTCCCTTATTTCTTAGGCCGAAGTTTTCTTCTTTGACCTCCTGTCAAATTTGTGCTTCTGCTCGGCACAATACTTCAGCCATGGTCGAGCATGGGTACTTGACCAACTTCCAGAAGAGGCTAGAGTTTCTTTGGAGGCCTTTCTTGAATGCCAAAATTGTCGTTTCTTCAAGGCAGTTCGAGATTGTTACCTTTACCGAATTGAATCTTTTCAAGAAATCTTGAAGGGATTTGTTCTCTCTTTGGACGACAGAATAGAGGTCGTCCGATCTCTTTTGTGCTCTTCGACTGCTGGAAAAATGCTGAACGAAAGAACCGTTCAGCTCGACAAACGAAGAGATCGAATTCGAGGCTAGGTGCATGAACCATTGCATGGCTGGTCCGTCCATGCACGCCCCAAAACTCTTGCACATGCAGGCCTCGCGCTGGTGGTCAGGAATCACCGCGGTTTGCATTTTCATTCTGTAAAGTGTGACGAACTTGTCCGGGTCGGTCTTTCCATCATATGCCTTTATGCTCGGCATAGTGAAGCGGGAAGAGATTTGTACGGACGAGATCCTTCGGGTGAAGGGGGATTCGGCTTATCTATCAAGTGGGATGTTCCTCGGTGGAGCAGGTGCTCCGGGGATGAGGGAAATGAATTTCTGCATTTGCTCGAGATGCTTCTCGAGTAGTTTTATTTTTTCCCGGGACTCCCCGTCCTCGTTCGGAGTTTGGCTATCAATAGGCTTGGTCCGAGCTCTAGAAACAGCTTCATCCTCGGGAGGGGGTTGCTCGTCTTCATCCTCGTCTCTGATCTGACGAGTTCTTGATTGGGCTTCGCTTTGGCCCTCATTGAGCAATGCTAACTGTTGCCGAAGAGCTTTGGCTTCCACAGTTACCCTCCTATTCTCGGCTTCGAGGCGTCGAAGCTCATCTTCACGCCTTTTGAGCTCGGCCTCGAACTCTGCCGCACTTCGGAAAACTCGTGTCCGATTGGTAGCTCATTGTTTTCCATCTTATCGTTCTTTCTTATTGGGCCCTCCTTCTAGCGCCAATTGTTAATGGTGGAATTTTGGAAAGGTTGAATTGAATAAGAGTACTTGATAAATTGGAACAGACAAATAATTGAAAGTAAACAGAAATGCTTGATCGAAAGTAGAGCTTAAAGACTTGCTTTTATTGCTGTATTTATTGCTTGAATTCAATGTATCTTTTACAATAAATGTGGATCCTATTTATAGGAATCCAAACCATATACATGACTTTTCATCAAAAGTTACATCGTTTCAGCTGAACAGCTAGCTCGAATGGTTGCGCCTTTTGGTTTGAACGCTTTAGTCAGCAATTTGTTAATCTAAGTCCCAGCTCGAACTCCATCATTGCTCGGCTCATAAGCTGTTAGGTCTAGAAATAGCTCGGACTGGGAAGAGCTCGGTCAATCTTGAGCTTGAACTCAGAATTTGTGTTTGGTTGAACAGCTTGCCTTAAATATTTATTTTGTATGATTGAGCTTCTTCTTTGGGCTTTCTTACTCACTCATCCGACGACTACTTAAATCAAGAATGCTCATTTACTCCATGTCAACTAAACAAGCTTAACTTGGATCGAACAAATAGACTCCTAATTGGCTAATTCTAAAATTCACAAACACGGCTCAATCTGCCTCAATTAAAAAACGAATAAAATATAATAATAAAACCACACTTTTCTAAAAAGAGCAATTTCAGACAACTAGAAATCATTAATCCAACAACGACTTAAATCGTCAATAAAGATGGGAACTGGGTTTTTTACTAAAATAACGAAAACATAGATGACACGAGAATATGTGTCGTCTATATCCATATAGATAACGTGGATCTTTCGCTCTATATGGACATAGATGACACATACACCCACACTGTCTATTATTGAATACAAAAAGAGAGACGACACAGGAATACGCGTCGCTAATATCCATATAGATGATGCAGATGATGTGTGTCGTCTATATGGATATAGACGATGCGTATTTTTTCCCGCATTGTCTATTAGCGACCCAAAAATACACTACATAGTTATGCTTTCGCGTTGTCTATTAAGATATAGACAACATGAATGGATATTCACGTTGTCTGTATCGTGTCGTTTATTACTCTTTTTCTTTTAGTGACAGGATATCTATCCAAAGATGGATTACTGCTTGTGATATGACCCTCACCGGACTGATAAGAACCGTAGCCCAGGAACTCAATTTGATAACAAACGCACACAAAAACAAATTGAAACAGAACTGATGGAGATCCAACACCTTTGGATATGAACGGGAAAGAATTGATCTAACAACGAAAGATATGAATGGGGACGCCACAAACGGATGCGAAAGCCCGGTTGATAAGTCAATTTTGAATTTCAAGGTAATCTACAGAAATTCATAAGTTTTCAGAATTGGAGAAATAACTTAAAAAATTATTATTGAACTGAAAACCGAAATAAAAACGTGAATTACAAGCTCTATTTATAGGAATAAAATAAATAACTAGGAAATCCTAATCTAAAAGGAAATCAAATTTTAATCTTAATAAAAATAATGAAATAAAATCTATCTAAAAGATTAATAAAAATATTAATATATATAGAATTCAAGATTACTTAAATAATTAACTATCAAATCTCATCAAGCAAATCAAATCTTCTATTATATCTTCAACGAATCTTCTTGAAATATCTTTATAAATCTTGCTAACTGGATCTCTATCAGTTTTACATAACTAATTGTCAAGATTTGATTGCAACTGAAAGTACCGTTTACAATTAATATTTCTATCCAAAGATATGATATTAATGTTGTGCTTGGTATATTGAGATGGGATTATGGATTTGAATGTGATTTGTTTCTTTTGTTATATCTTCAGTTAATTCACCTTCAACTGCCACAATATCTGCTAACATCAATTCGGTATTCATGCTTAATGGGACTAATTTTGAGGAATGAAAAAGATATTTATTGATTGTGCTGAGCTATATGAAATTAGCCCTTGACTAGAGGAAGAACAACTTGCACTTCTTACTGCGGATAGCACCCTTGATGCAAAAAAGGAATTTCAAAGGTGGGATCGTTCTAATCTCATAAGTCTAATGATTATGAAGCACAACATTTCGGATGCCTTTAGAGGTCTTAATTCTGAAGACATCACTAAAGCTAAAAATTTCCTTAACAAAATTGAGAAATATTTTGCGAAAAATGATAAGGTTGAATTGACTTCACTTTTGACATCACTGATGTCTATGAAGTATAAAGGTCAAGGAAATTTAAGGGAGTACATTATGGAAATATTTCATATTACTTAAAAACATAAGACACTTAAGATTGAGCTTTATGAGGAATTGCTCGTTCTTATGATTTTGGTTTCGCTTCCCGCCCATTTAACCATTTTGAAATTAGTTATAACTCTAAAAGGAGAAATGACCTCTTAATGAGCTCATTTCTCATTGTGTTCAAGAGGAAGAAAGTTCAAAATAAGATAAAACAGAAACTACTCATTATGTTGGTATCTCTAATCATCATAATTTGGGTTCGAATCTTATTTTTAATCATATCTAAAATTAAATGCAGTCACGTTTTTGCTTAACTTCTTTTCAATAATAAATTCAATAATTATATAATATTACAATTGTACGCTTTATAGTCCTTAATTAAAAATTTTAATTAAAACATTAAAAATTAAAACTCATATCCCATCATCGTTCACATAAAATAAAAATCAAAACCATAAAAGTCAAATATAGATAAATAGGTTTAGGAATATATTTTTATTTCCAATTTCTAACCAATCTCTTACTCTTAGCATAATCTTCTGAGATCAAATTTGCAGTCAAAGTTTGATAGCAACAATAAAGCCCAGCACGGCTTTCTCTTCCTCCTGGTTTGTTAGGGGATTACCTCATATTCTTGTTCCTTGCCACCATCAACTCAACGTTGTCTAACATAACTCTTTCTCCTGTTGGTTTGTTAGGGGTACCTCATTCTTGTTCCGTGCCATCATCAACTCAACGTTGCCTAACCTGTGGATCAAAAGAAACAAATATATGTTTAAACATAATGCATATACATATCAACTGTTAAAATAAAACAATACGTATATAAAATTATGGACAAGTTTTAATTTAAATCATTAATTAATATATATATATAGCTGTGCTTCATCTTCCATCAAACTATATTTCCACAAACACATAAAATCACTCAAAAGCTCAGCGTAAGAAATTAAAATGGTGGGTTCCAACAATGGAGATTACGATTGGGCAAAAGAATTGAAGGAATTTGATGATACAAAAGCTGGCGTTAAGGGTCTGGTCGATACCGGAATAGCAAAGATCCCCAAACTGTTCCAGCATCCACAAAAGAATATGCAGAGCAATCCAGTGCTGAAATCGGCGGAACTGGAGCTGCCGACGATCGACTTGGCAGTCTTGCAGAGCGGCGGAGACGGGCGGCGTGAGTTGGTGGACAAAATCCGCAAGGCGGCTCAAGAGTGGGGGTTCTTCCGCATAGTCAATCACAAGATCCCAGTGGACACCATGGACGCCATGCTGGCGGCGGTGAAGCGGTTCCACGAGCTGCCTCATGAGGAGAAGGCGCCGTTCTACTCGGCCGACCAGAGGAGGAGAGTCAAGTTCAGCAGCATTCTACCGGCCAGAGAGAACGACGCCGCTTGCTGGAGGGATGTCTTGAGCTGCGTCTACCAAGATGATGAACTGGACCCCGAGGAGATTCCGTCGGCTTGCCGGGAGGAGATGCACGAATACGTGAAGTACATGATCGAGTTGAGGGAAGTGGTGGCGGAGCTGCTGTCGGAGGCGTTAGGGCTCGGCCGCGATTACCTGTCGAACATGGAGTGTATGAAGAGCCAGGCGATGGCGTGTTCGTATTACCCGAGATGCCCGGAGCCGGAGAAAACCCTAGGATCACTGAAGCATTCCGACACCACTTTTCTGACATTGCTTATGCAAGACAACATCGGAGGGCTGCAGATTCTTCATCAAGATCAATGGCTGGATGTCCCTCCTATTCATGGCACCCTCATCGCCAACATCGGCGATCTCATGCAGGTACCAACATAGATACATACAATTATATTTATATTTGGTTTGAGTTTATGATCTTTGTTTTACTGTTTAAAGATTATCAGCAACGACAAGTTGATAAGCGTGGAGCACAGAGTGGTGGCGCAGACCGTGGGGCCGCGGATATCGGTTGCCAGTTTCTTACTTCCGAGCATGAGGGCGGCGGGGAAGCCGTTTGCTCCGATCAAAGAGCTTTTGTCGGAGGAGAATCCGGCGGTGTACAGGGAGGTCATGTTCGAAGAGTACTGTGCGTTTTACAAGACTAAATTTCAGGGAGCCTCCTCCGCCTTGCCCCATTTCAAGAGATCATCTTTTAATTCTAATTAACAGTGAGTCAATTGTTGATGATTACATTGTGAGAACAGCCTCCATGTCATTGATTCTTGTTCACTCAAGGGTCTTTCTATTCATGATGTGGTGATGAGAATGATTTGAATTCAAAACTCTCGAATGCATCTTTGTTTCAGGATGAAATTAAAATAATACAGAAATGTTTGTTAGTTCTGTGATGAACTATTTTATGTCTTCTCTGAAATGAAACCTCTTTCTTTTCAGGATTCCTCACCCTAGAAAGACAAAAAAAAATATTTATTTTTCTATGATCACCTCTTAAGTTAATGACTTTTGGATAGATTGAATTGACTTAATTTGTTTTCTGCATAAACTTCAACTTTAGTGTAAGCAAGGACATACGCACTCCCTCCCAATTTATTAGTCACATTTTATCTTTTTTATTTGTCTTATTTATTAGTCCGGTTTCCTAAAATAACATACTTTTTTAAACTTACTAATAAATTATTAATTTCACTACACTCACAAACATTAATTATCGTACCATTTCAATTTGGAACTAACAATCAGGGACGGAGTGAATATTTTGTTTGAAAAGGGTAGTTATGATAGTTGGGTTTGCTCTGCTGCTTCTCTCCCCATTCCTCGTTATCTTGTTACTCCTGCATTGAGCTATAGTGGTTAAGCTGGTTGAGCTACGTATCGATGGAATGGGGCATGATTTGCAGGAAGAAGTTAAGGCTATTTATATTAAAATGGGATATAAGTGCAAACATAATCTTTTATCAATATGCATGTTTTCTATCTATAGACATTAAAAAAATTTGCGACCAATCACAAAGCGCGGTGTGGATTTAAAATATTAAATATTAATTTATTTATATTTTTGCAATTAATTAAATAAAATTTCCTAAATTAAATAAATAAATAATCAATATTTAAATTTATCCAATAAAATAGTGACATGTGGCAAGCTCACCAAATATGAAATATATTGGATAACCACTCAATCAACTAATCAAATCATGCCACCTAAGCCCTATATCCCTAAATTTTGCCTATAAATACAAGATATGAGTTGAATGAAAATCATAAGTGAAAAGTACACAAACTTGAAGAGCTCGAGCTTGAAGAAATAATTCTCTCCAAGTTCAACATGTTCGTTTATTTTTCGTCAACTCAACGCGTTCTTCGTAAAAAAATCAAGCTATCTCGGTGTTTGATTCAAAACCAAGGCTCGTAGCCCCCGAAGAAAAGTTATCAACCCCAAAATTGTTGAAGAAAAAGATCAAAGATCAAGTTCATCAATAAATCTTCAAATTATGGTGTTTGGTCCAAAAACAAAATGAAAACCCTTTGGATTAATGTTATAGAAGTTCATTCAAGTCAAGAAGATCAACAAAACCAAATTTCGTTGAAGATCGCGAAGAACGTTTGAAGATCGATTTGAAAGGAAGAATCAAAGAAAGAATACAAATAGGATCCACAAAATTGTAAATTTCAATCCAAATTGAAATCAAATTGTATCCAATTTCGTGTTTATTTAATTAAATATGATTTTTGTGATCGAATACCTCGAAACTCATTAGCGTAGTTACGAGAAGCATGACAAGATGAGTGTTTGGAACTCCAAGACTGACTACTTCCGAAGATGAAGTTCATTGTTCCGAGCAGTACTAAAGAAGGCACTTCTTTTTTTGTGATGATGGTTAATACCTATGTTAAGAATTATTGTAGTAATTCATTCCTTATTGTATATTTTGATGTTTCAAACAAACCACTAGTTAGTGAGTCTCTATCTTAAATTAGTTCAAACTTGTAATGTCTTGTATTACGAGTTATTGAGTTGTAAGGAGCTGATCTAGAGTATTTGAGAAATTGCTGGCTGAAATTTCTTCATTAGCAAGGGCCATTACCTATGAAGCTTGCTAGCTGATAGGTTATTATCAGCTGGTGTTCACCAGCAAGGAGTTTACCAGCAAAGTGTCACCAGCAAGGGCGATTTCAAAAGTAATGACTTAGAGACAAAGCGGGCCAAGATAAGCATACTCTTTCCAACCCATACTTTAAAAAACGAGATCTTAAAGTTTGTAATCCTTAAAGCTGATTCGTCCAAGGAATCAACCAACAAAGATTCCTTGAACTGGCTCGATGTGACAACAAGGACGCTGCATTTCAGGAAAAGAGAGAATATATTGGAGTCACCACATCTTCGGTGGTAATTATTACGAGTGTATATCAATTACCAACAAGTTCTCGGGAATAAATAAAATTTCCAACGACCAGCAAGAGGCTGAGTGGTGTGCCCACACTCCAGATCTGAAGAATTGAAGGTGATCAAAGGCTTAGGTGAGTGCGCTAGTGGACTGATAGACGCGAAATCTACCAGCTAGCAGCAGATCATGCTACCCCTGAAGGGATTTGTGAATTGAATCACTTAATCCATTAGCCCAGATCGTTAATTGGAATATCAAAATAAATTGCCACGCCTATGATTAATCCTAGCATGCTCCCATTGACTATGCATAAGGGGGTTTTACGGAATACCAGGATTGTAGAACCTGAAGAACGTAGTGCGCAGAGATTTGATCTTCGATCTTCTTTCTTGCGCACCAAGATTTATTCCTAACAGATTAAGGAATTAAATATATGAAATTTAACAAGTTAATTTTGAAAACAAAGAGAGAGAGAAGAAAGAAACGATCATCCTCATCTGATCTTCTGATCTGTATCCCATCTCCAATCCGAATATCTGGTGAAGATTCCCTTCGGATTCCTTGCCGATTGAGAAATAGAATTTTCTCCTTGTTTTCTCAGATCTAGTCGATCACACACAGCTTCCAAATACTGGTTTGCTTGTATTGCAACTTATGATCTTGTGGTGTGTTGTGATATGAGAAACTAAAGCCTATTTATAGGAAATTATGGACTTTTATTGGGCTTGAGTTTTCATGGGCCAGACCAGGGACCAGAATGCAAATAGCAAATAAGGTCTATCAATTAATTAATTCTTATATTCAACACATAATATAATTCATTAATTAATTAATATTGATTCATTCCATCATAATATCAATATTGTCCTACCTATTTGCTACCACGTTGTGAGGGACGGGTTGCATAGGCTCGGTATATCCCCACATTTAAGGTTACAGACATTCGTTAATTAATTTAGGCTCTGACAAGCCATTTAATTAATTAGCATCTTATATTCTTGAGTCAATCCACTCAACCATTTTCACTCTTGCTTGAACTTAATTAGCCTGCAGGACTTTAGTATAACGAACCTTTTGAGATGCTCAGGGAATGTCACCATCCTATACTGGATGTGGTTACCTAGTTCTGGTACTAGAGAGTCATACACAAACTGCTATCACCCAAGATACAGATATACAAGCCCAACTAGAGCCTTTCACTATAACTCAAAGTGATACACAATTTGTATATAATTTCGTACCTTCATTTAGGTTTAGGATCTCATCAAGCCATTAAGATCCAGATTCCTTTTAATGTCAGATAAAGGAATCGGTCTTAATTTAGGTCCTTATCAATGCGTACCCCCGCACCAACATACCAAGCCATCCAAGATAAGATGCTTATTACCGCGTATGCTGCTGCCTACACCGACAGTCTATCCTGAGACTGTCTCAGCGGTGATAACCATTTATATCTCGCTAGGACAGATGATCCATACGATCTATCATGATATACTACACACCGTATGATCTCCCTATCAACGAGATAAGAGGATAAGAGCGTTTGCGACACATGTTTGTTAATTCAGGCAAGAGATGAACATACAACATTTATGATTCCCGGTATATTAACCAATCGACCTTGTACATAATATACCAATCATAATGCTTTCAGTATATAAATCCATCAATCTCCCAGTTATACTCAAAGCATTATACAAGTGATTTCTAGAGTATAACGCACCTAAACTAATCTAGCTATTACATCAATCATTCTACATGGCTAGTTATGCCCTCAGCCCAAGGCTACGTACTGCATCTCGTAGACCTTCTGAGGCAGAGCTTTTGTGAATGGATCCGCTAAATTATTCTTTGTATCAATCTTCTCTACTAGTACATCACCCCTTGCTACAATTTCTCGTATAATATGGTACTTCCTCTCAATGTGTTTTGTTGCTCTGTGAATTCGTGATTCATTTGAATTAGCCAAAGCTCCCAAATTATCACAATACACCGTGATAGTCTTGGGTAGCTTAGGAATCACATTCAACTCCAGAAGGAAGTTTCGAAACCATACCGCTTCTTTCGAAGCTTTAGAAGGTGCCACATATTCTGCTTCCGTGGTGGAGTCAGCAATGCACTTCTGTTTTGCACTCCTCCGTGACATGGCCCCACTCCTAATGTAAACACATAGCCAGAGGTGGACTTCTGTTCATCTCCGTCTGCTTGAAAATCGGAATTCATATAACCCACAGGGCACAACTCCTCACACTGATAGACGATACAATAGTCTCTAGTCCTTTTCAAGTATTTGAGTATGTGCTTTACCGCGGTCCAATGCTCCTATCCAGAGTTAGATTGATATCTTGCTACCATGCCTACGACAAAGAAAATACCTGGCCTCGTACATAGCATTGCATACATGAGACTCCCAATGACCGATGCATACGACATGTTGCTCATCTCATCTTTCTCCTTTTGTGTCACCGAACACTGATCCTTTGAATTATGCACGCCATTTCTGAAGGGTAACAGACCTTTCTTGGCAGTTTGCATGCTGAAATAGGCAATCACAGTATCCACATATGAAGCTTGAGACAAGGTCAGCATCCTATTCTTGCGCTCACACAATACTTTTACCTCTAGGATGTATCCTGCCTCCCCAAGGCCCTTCATATAAAACTGTTCGGATAACCACCCCTTTGTGCCCGATAATATTTCCACATTGTCGCCAATTAGGAGAATATCATCTACATAAAGTGCAAGGAACACCACGCTTTCGTTGATACATAGATGGTACACGCAACTCTCATTTGAGCATTGTGAAAATCCATAGGATTTAATCACTTCATCAAAAATGTAGATTCCATGACCGTGAAGCTTGCTTGAGCCCATACAGCAACTTCTTGAGCTTCCAGACCAAATGCTCTTCGCCCTTCTGCACATATCCTTCTGGCTGTTGCATATAGATGTCTCGACCTTCTTCAAGGTACCCGTTTAGAAATGTGATTTTGACATCCATCTTCCAGATCTCTAGGTCCATATATGCTGCTATGACTAGGCGTATTCGAATGAACTTAAGCATGGCTATCGGTGAGAAGGTCTCGTCATAGTCTACACCTTCTTTCTGACTATAACCCTTCGCCACCAACCTTGCTTTGAAAGATGTAATTTCACCATTCGCTCCTTTCTTTCTTTTGTATACCTATTTGCACCCTATGGCTCGATAGCTATTTCGCAAATCTGTTTTCTGGTAAACATCCATAGCCGTTATGGATTCTATCTCCGAATCCATGGCGATTAGCCATTTGTCCGCATCTTTATCAGATATTACCTCGTCGTATGTACAGGGGTCGGTATCATCTACTCTACTTTCCGGTATCAAGTCAGAAGACAGGAGATAAGAGGATAAGAGCGCTTTTGACACATGTTTGTTAATTCAGACAAGAGATGAACATACAACATTTATGATTCATAGTATATTAACCAATCGACCTTGTACATAATATACCAATCATAATGCTTTTAGTATATAAATCCATTAACCCCTTGTAACCTGAAATTTAGTGATTTTCATATTGCGAGTTTGAAGAGAGGTTGTAGGACAATTGAAGTCTGAACCTCTATAAATCCCTTCTCTTTTATTCCTTTCTTAATTGCTTTAGATTTAAAAGTCAACACCTCAAATGTTAGAGTATTGCTTGTAAAACGACTAAGTCAAAATACTTGCTAATCAACCAGCTTTTCACAACCCAAGCTAGTGCTTGAACAACCAGCTTAGAGAATGCAAGTTACTAAAATTTTTCGTTACAAATATTACATACTCTGATTTGGGACCAACAAGTGGTATCAGAGCAGTTGGTCTTTACATGCTAATTGTTTTTAGCCGCTTAGGACCTAATCTATGTTTCTTGCATTTTTTGTTTAGCGAGCACGTCTTTCCATGATGGACATATCAAGGCTTCCACCTTACTCTACGGAGAAGTTCACCACATGGAAGAAGAGGTCAATGATCCATCTAAAGAATATCTATCCCGAGATGATAGATGTGCTGAAGATTGGATCAACCAAGATCATGAAAGTCAATGGTTCGTCTACGAGGTGACACTACTGGTCCAGAGATGATAGAGAAACCGTATGTTAAATGGACTCTAGAGGATAAGAGGGAGTCTAACTAGATTCTATTGCTCATGAGCTAATCATTTTGCTCTCCTAAAGACCATGATAGACGACTTCATAAAGTTCGACAACGCAAAGGAGGTATGAGATTACCTCAGCAGCCTAAGCTAAGAGAAATACCAAATAAAGCAGAACAAACTTTAGGTCTATGTTGATAAATATGATTCCTTCACGATGTTGCCCGGAGAAAGTATCAAGGACAACAGTTTTAATGCCAAGATTCAGTACAAAATGCCTAAGGATTATTGGTTCATGAGAACGACCACCTTAAAGGAGAAAGATCTCTCTAAGATGTCCACAAAGGAGTTGTTTGCCCAGCTTCAAGCATACGAGTGGGACATCAAGTTGGTGATCAAGAATGAAGTCGTAATGGCAGCCACCAGTTCACCAGAGAACCACGACAAGGATACTACCTTCTTTGTCAAGATGGACAATTTTTAGAGTTAGCAGAGACCAAAAAATTACATTATGAGAGGCCGGCCGTGCAGCCCACAACAGAACCCCCGACTACCTCTACCTCCTCCATGAAGGAAGAAGAGAGTTATATCGTACAGCTTGAAGATCTGATGAGGCGACTCTCCAAGATGCTGGAGAAAGCAAATGCAAAAGTTGACATTCCTCAGTCAGCAGAGAAGGAAAAACAAGGAAAATGACCAAACAACCATGCAAAAGCACTAGCAAAAATGGAAGAAGGAGGAAGTGAAAGTTGACTGGAAGTCAGGCACCCCCAATTCTCATTTTACAACCTACTATAAAATGTTGTAAGATGTTGTAGTAAGGATGCTGCAATGTGAGACAGGTTCTCACTGGGGACTGAGTTTGAAGAAATACTCAGTGATGATGGCTATCGACGACGGAATCAAGGGAAACTGGGCTGAATTCATCTATGATCGTCTTCTGGAGAATGTTGGATGGAATATCAAAATGAAGATTGACCACACTTTCATCCATTATGTCAACTTCCGGCTGAAGATAAGTAATCTTTTGGAAGTCCTAATTCCTCCCTCCAAGGAAGAAAACTGAGGGGTCATTTATTCAGCTCCAACGCACTCTATTTGGAAATGATCCAACTTATAATTTCTCTGAGTTGCAGCTGAACATAGAGCTCTCTCCTCTGAGGACTCTTCCTCTTCCAGCTTCCGATGGTCCATTGATCTCATGGGAATTAGAGCATATGGCAAGGGAGGATGAAGCGGCTCAAGCTCGACGTGCTCAAGAAGAAGAGGAAAGGAGATGGTAGATAGTGCCAACGAGTCCCTCTGTGCTTATTGTTCTGGGAACTCTCGAGGTGAATTAGCCTGTTGTTGCTGTTGATGAAGATCAAGCTCAAGGTTCAACATCTCTCAGTTTGTCTGGAGCTCCATTATATAATGATCAGCTGTTGGCAAGGATCCAAGACATCGTTTCTGAACAAGTTCGAACCCAAGTGGCTCAAGTCAAGAAAGAGCTTATCAAAGCCATCAAAATGAAAATGGATACTGTGACCTCTACGGTGACCACCTTTTTGGGTATGGTCAAAGAGGGGGAAGAGCTGCGAAGAAAACAAGACGAAGAAAGATGGAAGGCAGAAGAGGAGCAACTGAGATGCGAGGAAGAGAACAGGCTTAAGCAAGAAGCTGATATGGCCAAGCTGACGAATTTGATAGACATTGCTAAACTCGCAAGCTCATCAGGGAAGAAATGATCTTATGCTCTCTTGTTGCCTGTACTTCATCGCAAATTCCAACTAGCTTTCTTTCTAATGTAAAGCTCTGTTTTGTATAGACTCATAGTTAGTTCTTTCCTGTATTTGTAATTGATCATATGTTAATGAAAGAACTGACTTGTTGATAACAAATCATGTTTGTCCATCGAAGAGTCATTTTTTTAAGTTGAACTTACACTTTCCAGTGTAATCAGCATCTTTCGCTCTTACTTGAGATTTTCTTGCTCTATTTTTACTTTGAAAATTTTTAATCGAGCAATATCTCTCCTAGTTTAAGGGGAAGGATCCTAAGTAAAGTTGGCTGAGTCCAAGGAGATACTTTGAATGAGTTTGTAGTTTGATAAATAGCACTTGGAATAACTCAGAAAGTTAACCGCTTCTCATGATCAACTTAGTTTATTATAGTTGGTTAGATGGCTAGGACCAAACCAAAAAGGGGGAAATTGTTAGGAAACTTGATGTAAGAATTTCCTTATTTATTTAGTTTTGGTGTCTCAAAGGATCAATGTCTAACCAGTCTAGATTGTCTCTAGATTAGCTTCAGTTTAGTTTTCTAATTTAAAGTCTTGTAAAATCTTTTTATCGAGTTGTAAGTTAGAGTTGATTCACGAACAGGCTGATGAATCAGTTCGGGATATGCAAAAGACTCAAACAGATTGAAGCTAATTATGGAACTGGCTAGTCAGGGTCTTATAAGAACTGACAAGTTTGGGACTTCACCAACATTGGAACTCATTAATCTGGGACTGACCCATCTAGAACTCGCCAGTCTCAGAATATCAAACTTGCTAGTCTGGGGATCAACGTTCAGACATGTGACGTCAGCCAACATGGACTTGTCAGCATGACCATGGAACCTTAATTCCAATCCTCGGGCATAGAGACAAGAAGAATTGTCTGAGGAATGATACTGATAAGTAAGCACTTTAAGAATTGGAGATTCCTTAAAGTCTGCAAGCCCAAGACTTCAGTCTTAATACCTCGGGCTGATCAGTCTGGATTCCTCAAACTGATCATACTAGCGATCTGACAGAAAGGTGAGGAGTCACTGTCTAAATCAGAAAAAGGGGGAGCAGGTGCAGGATTTCTAACTGCCAGCAGACCAGGTATCTCCTACTAAGTTGGGGTATGTGCGAGGTTTCAAGCAAATCCGAAGAAGATGCACATGGAGGCTACCAGAAGAGTAGTCAAATACCTAAAAGGAACTGAGTCATTAGGTATTTGGTACCCAAAATCTGACAAACTGACTCTCAATGCTTATTCAGATTCAAATTTTGGAGGATGCGGAATCGACAGGAAGAGCACAAGTGGAACATGTCAGTTCCTAGGTCATAAGCTTGTAAGTTGGTTCAGCAAGAAATAACACTCAGTTGCCACATCTACAACTGAAGTTGAGTATGTTGTTGTCGCATGCTGTTGTGCTCAAGTGCTTTGGATCAAGCAACAACTTCTTGACTATGATATAGAAATTGGGTGTGTGCCAATCTATTCTGATAATAGCAGGGCAATGTGCATCACGAAAAACCCAGTTCATCACTCCAGAACAAAGCACATCGACATGAGGCATCACTTCATCAGAGACCATGTCGAAAAGAAAGATGTTTCAGTAGAGTATATTCGAACTGAAGATCAACTGGCTGACATCTTCACCAAACCACTCCCAGAGACCAGATTTAAGGAGCTCTGCATAAAACTGGGTCTACTGGAAGTTGATGAAGTCTTTATTGGAGAAGAGTAATGGCAAATAAAATTGAGTCCAAGCTCTCAGTTTTCAAAACTCGATGCTCCACTCAGTATGAAAAGAAGACTCATCAGCGCATCTGAAGAACAGAAACTTACCTTCATACAAACTGACAAATGAAGAGGCACTCAGTTTCTAGTTCGTACTTAGAAGATCTCAAAAGACGAATGCGGAATTAAACTGAGTTCCAACTCCAGTTTAGAAACTGGCTCTTAGTCAGTTCCTAGAATTTCGAAAGGCAGGATTTTGAATTCCAAAGGCGATCGTTGCGGTTACATCGCAATTAATGCATATCTTGCATCGATGAATCAGATTTTGACACGTGGATAAAGCTCCTTACCATGTCGCTCCAGTCAAATCTGAACGCACATCACGAGGCCACGAATCTTAATCATCACCGAATAACCAAAAACCAAAAGGTCACAAGGTACACCTACCTCAGTTAAATGACCTTTCTCTTTGCTATAAATAGGGTTCATTCCTTTTGTTTTCCTTGTGTGTGAGAAACTTTCTGAAAAGAAGTTACAAGAAACAAAAACTTTTCTCCAAAATCTCCATTGTCGAACACTTCCTTCCAAGTTTTTTACATCGTCTTCACCAAATCTTTTCTCAAATCCAGGAAAATGGTGTTAGAACCCAAACTTCCAGACATAAACTCACCACCCATTTTTGGGTGTGGTCAAAGAGGGGGAAAAAAGTATGGAAGGTGCAGAAGACATCAGAAAATGCAGCATGAGAGAGCCAAAAAGGTTGTAGAAGGAGCAGAAGAAATTAGAAGATCTCTTCTACTGTTGTCGTCTCTTTCTACAGGGATTACGCCTCACGACTGCTAATTTAGTGGCATGCCAACAATGGGGCATGACCACAAAGAGCACTTCTTCGCTACATATCTTATCTCGTGAAGAAGAGACTAGCGAACAAAGAAGGAGCCCAAATGTGGGTAGTGAAATCTTTGATCTTTCCTTCCCAGAAAGTGTTAAGCAGCACTACCTCCTCACGAGCTGCTGAAAGTCAGCATGAGGGAATTCTTGCAAAGCTGACCTTAGAATCGAGTCAGCTTCCCCATTGCCTAGGTTACATCAGAAGCCAGTTTGAAGAAATCTTGAAGACTGGAAGCAACCTAGTATAGACTTGAAAAATAGTTCTGTAATAGGTTTCTTTTTGTTAGTTTATCCCTATATTTGTAATGAAAATTATTAAAGGATAAACTGACTAGTTGATAACAATCTCTTTTTGTCCAACAAAAGTCTTCGTTCTTCAAACGCTGAACTTACACAATCCAGTGTAATCAGCAGGCTTCTATTTCTCCCCTTCTTAAGATTTAATTGCTCTAAACTAACTAGAAAAATCAATCGAGCAATATCTCTCCAAGTTTAAGGAGAAGATCTTAAGTAAAAAGCTGACATTGAGGGGGAAATTTTTTGAGTTTATGCGACAAATTGTCAAAACTGTAAAAACTCTAAAGTTATCCACACCTCATCAGCTTAGGTTCCAGATGGCTCTGACCACACCAAAAAGGGGAAAATTGTTCGGATTTTTGTTAGATAAATCATTCCTTACTTTTGACGTTTTGGTGGGTCAAAAAATGTAAGCCATCTTAGTCAATTTTTCCAGTTTCTAGAATTCTAAACTGTAATCCTTGTATAGGATCGATCGAGTTGTAATAGAACTTAGGGTGAAGATCAAGCAATGGAGAATGTTCGAGAACTGACTATCATCACGCCCAGCCTCAACCAAAAACTGAGTTGGAGCACCCAGTTTTTGGTATATCCATACTGACAAGGAGAAGTCAGTATGAGGATTTTCCCGAACTGACTAAGGAGAAGTCAATTTAAGGGATTACCATACTGATCCGGAGAAATCAGTATGAGGGCGTTTCCCATACTAACTATAAAAATCAGTATGAGGATTTACCATACTAACCATGGGAAGTCGGTATGAGGGCTAAGCTATACTGACTTTCAAGTTAGTATAAGAAGTCTCAGTCAGACTCGGGCATTTGTAAATGCCTAAGTCAGTACGAGGATATCCAAATCGGGTTCCTCGGGCTGCAAAGGAGTCTGACATAAAGTTAGTGTATGGTATATTGACAATAGACAGAGCAGAAAGGAGACCTAAGGCATGGGCTACGATTGGACAATATAATCCATGAGTCTAACGTTTGGATTTATGTGTCTAACGGATATAAATTCAAATTGCCATAGGCTCTCCTCTCTATATAAATACCTGCCCTCTCAACCTTAACAGGTTACCTGAACAGAATTCAAAATCTACTAATCTAAAGAGACAAAGGGCATATTCAGGTCATCTCTCCCACTAAAACTCTCTTACAGTTTTCCGTGTTCTAAACACGAGACTTGAGTCTCCGACTCAAGTTACCCACCGTGCTATCTTCTCCTAGCACGAGGCTGAAGCTTTAAGTTGAAGCTCTATTTGGTGAATATATATTTATGAGATATATTTATAGCAGTCAGTTTCCTAGTCTGGGATTCTGATTGTCACAGGCGTATGCCAGCCACTTGTGTTCGGGGAATAACCTCTAAACATCCAACCATTCTGGGAAGAATTAGTAAACATTCACCCACCAGGAAGGAAGCTGCAGGGTGCGTCCCCACTTCAACCTGAAGACTGAGTCTACAATGAGTTCCTAGGTGAGTGCCACAGCTGACCGGAGGACGGAGGTGCCACGGACTGGGTATAGATCGTAAGGAGGCTTGTATTTACTTAGTGAATTATCCAGACCTTAAGTCTGAAGAGTGGATGTAGGATATTGAAATTCGAACCACTATAAATCTCTGTGTGCTACTTTACTGCTTTTCTTACCTGCTCTATTTTTTTGTTTCACAAACTCACTATTTAAACCTTCAATACTTGTCCAAGTATGGAAGAGTATAGACTGTGAAACTGACTTAAGACGGAACAGAGACTTGAGCTTAAACTGACTTTATTCTGTTTGAACGAACCAGTGCTTGTGCTTATTTTTACTTTCGCTGCATACACAAAATCTTTTGTTGCACATTGCACTCTAATTTCGGGAACAACATATTATTTTCTCATTAAATAGAAAATCAATATTTGTAGAAATAAAATTTTAAAAAAAAAGTCAATTGCAATTATGTATAATCGGTTGTTATTTTTCATTAACTATTTTTGCTGACCACATAATGAATTTAATATTCGTTTCAAATTATGTTATTTTTTTAAAGATTTATTAATAGATTTATCAAATATCGAATGCGATTTAGTCATAAGTGTAATTTGTTATTATGTTTATGACCACTTTGTGGTTCTTCTAATAATATTTTTTATTCATTTTCTTTAATTATCTTTCAAATGATGTGTTTCCTTAATTATATAATTGATATTTATAAGTTGATAATTATATAATTATTGTTTCCTTAATTAATGAAAATTATAACCTCATTAATGTTTTTTGAATTGATAATTTCGTAAATATTTTTTTCTTTCATTTATAAATTATATAATTGATTCCTCTAATTAATATTCACAACATAATAGCAATTGGTGTGTGTTGAAATTATAAATAAATAATTTCAACATATCAATTAGAGGAATAAATAATTTTATAAATTATAAAAAAATTAATTAACAACTTAAAAAATATCAATCAAATTTAGAGCATGATTTTCATAGTTTATTCCTCTAATTGATATTTATTGTATTTCAAATAATTAATAAAATTAAATATTTAAATAAATAAAATTATAAATTATATTGGTTGTTGCTATTATGTTAGCATCGTTTTAGCAGTTTCATTTAATCTTTTTTATTAATTATTCCATTTGATAATACTTAAATACAATTTATTATTATTTTGAATTTGTAATAAAATCAACATTTAAAGTAATAAAATCACACAAGAAGATTGTTGTTTACTTTAATTCATAAGCCGCAACATTGCAATTTAATTTATTACTCCCTCTCCGATTACAATTGTCGTCTTTCTTTTCGGCACGGAAATTAAGAGCTGTAAGTGAAAATAGAGTTAGTGAGATTAATAGTTTATTGTTGAGTGTGAAAAAATTATCATTTTTAGAAATGTGACAATTTGGTTGAAACGTCCAATTTGGTAAGTATGACAATTGAAATGGAACGGAGGGAGTATATTTTTATAAATTATTTTATTTCATTTTTCAATGTATTGAGATATTTTATTTAAATTGGTTTTCAATCAAAGTATATATACATTGTTATTATGTAGCAATTTGAAATTATGTGATTAGAAAAGCAATATTAAGCAATTTATGATTTTAATTCATTTATAATATTTGCAACGCACTAATTTGTTCAACTAGATGAATTGCACTATAATTCAATAAACAATTTCTTCTGCAAATTATTATTTTAATTTCTATATCTGATAATTTTTTTAATTTTCTTTAGGATACTCATTTAATTAGTTTAATTGTGTTATATGAATAAAAAAGTTACATAAAAACTCAAAATAAAAAAATGATTGAAGAAAAGATATTATACATAACAAAAAGTTCAGCTTCATAATAAAAATGAAATGAAATCAGATGAAACATGCAATACATTTACAACAGGTATGTTGATCTCGCATTAAAAGGTGAAACTTCAAATAAAAATGGACTCTTTTGTTTTTGTCATCCTCCACACATAGTAGTTGAGTCTTTAATTGAATCTCACTTTAAAGTCAAATAATATAAGCTACAGAGAATAATAATTTTATATGAAATAGAGAAGTAATGAATTTGTAAATGAAAGACCCATATTTATAGTGCAAATATAACAATAGAAGGTCCAAAGTTTGATTATATTATGCCATGATTTAAGGATTGTGTTTGATTTAAATACTAATTTTTATAGAATATTAGTAAATCAATTTTGATTTTCTTATATTTCATAAGAAAGAATATCATAATTAAGTTTGTTCTGATTGCTTGTCATGTTCATTAGGTAATTTTCATATACCATTTATTATATATGCATTTTAATGTGTTTAAAATATTATGACTAAATAGTACCGATTTGCTTGTCATATTTATTAGATAATTTCTATAATACCATTTATTATATTTGATTTTTAATATGTAATGCTCTTGGTTTTAGGGATAGTATAAATTACACACTTATAATAAGAAATTAAAAAATATTGGAAAAATGTAATTATAAAGATGTATTAGAAAAAAGCAAATAGTTTATGCAGGAAATTATTTGTGTATAAATATCATTTCCTTAATTAATAAATATAATCTTCTAATTAATATTTACTTTGATTTGATACATATTTAATTGGATATTATTAAATAGACAAATGATTTCTCATAAATAATTATAGAATGTTTTCAAACATAATTAATGAAGTAAGAAGTTCAATTAATAAACAATTAATACAACTTAATATTTCTATATATTGTCTCCGTCTTATTTTAATATATATATATAGATTACAAATTTAGTCTCCATATCTGTTTATCCAATCTCAGGTTTTCCTACATCTGGTCAGCAGACAGCAAAGACTCATGCTGATCCTAGTTTTAACCTAGCATTTTTACATTTTCTGCGAAAAATATCAATGTGTCTAATAATAAGTTGAGTTTTATGTGTATTCTAATATATTGAGTAGAATGATGCGTTGAAATAATTTACGATTGTAAAGTTTGTGATACAATAGTATGTTTTTAATTATTATTAGAAAAACAGAGAAAAAAGTACATAATTTACTTGACTTTCATAAATTAAGAAATTGTAATGACACAAAGTATTATGCAAAGTAAAACCTCTATACATAATAAACTCTATAAAATAATAAATTCTTCCAATCCCGATTTGAACTTTTTTAAAAGATCATCAAATTCAATAATATAATAAGATAATAAATGTTTGGAAAACTCATTTATAAATATTAGGTTCAATTAAAATTCTAAATTAATAATTCATAAATATTATAGTTATAAATATTATAGAATATTATAGTTATAAATATTATAGAGTATTAATTTGCTAAAATATAAATTTATCGTTATTTCATTTTTCTTAAAACTTAAATCTAATTAGATTCCCTTCCTAACTCTTTCTAATTACAACCAAGATTTCCGATGTCGAATTCTTTAATGGCAATAAAAATTAATTGATGCATGAATATAGTCAATGAAACATATATGATTTCATTTATATTCATCACATATACACTAAATTTGTTGAAATTAAAGTCTTTTTTTTAATTAATAAAATATTATTTTATCGATATATTAAAATATCTCTAAATCAATAAAATCTCTCATGATCTTAAGGTTATTAATGTATAGAAATTCTACCGTAGATATTTTTGGGTATTTGAATTTTGAATTGCAAAAAATATTTACTAATTTGGACCTTATATTACCATATCTAAAGTTCGAAATAAACTTGAGATAAATTTAAATATTTCTCCAATATTATATGTACAAAGATTTTAAATAAAATTTATTGAAATAACAAAATCGATTCTCAGTCGTCATTCTTGAAAAAAAAAAAAACCAGGCGTTTCAGCAGTTTGTAATAAATTATGTAGTTGGTGATTGGGAATCAAAAAGTCAAGGGAGGCTTGCTACATGGTATAATTATTGTTATCGAGACTTCCCAATCTCAAATTCTTAATGATTAAATTTTTTATTTATAAGTAATTAATAATCGAGATTGGTGCCGAATGAAAACTTATTATTATTATTATTATTATTATTATTATTATTATTATTATTATTATT
>JAPKLW010002010.1:62759-114536 GCA_026898455.1 Plectranthus barbatus
TTATTATTATTATTATTATTATTATTATTATTATTATTATTATTATTTTTTAATTTATTTATTTTTTACTTCGTTGAACGATGGCACAATTTAATTAATAGAATTGTTGATGCAACCAACTTCACATAAAGCTTTATGATTGAATACTTATATTATGTTAGAATTTTTATTAGAAAAATCCTTCCTTACTTTTTGTATTTTGGTGGGTCAAAATTGTAAGTCATCTTAGTCAGTTTTTCAGAGTCTAAAGTTTTAAACTGTAATCCTTGTATATGATCAATTGAGTTGTAATAGAACTTAGGCTGAAGACCGAGCAAGGAGAATGCTCGAGAACTGACTAAATGCACGCCTGAAACTTGGTTTTCACCAAATACAGACTTAACCTAAACTGAGATGGACCACTCAATATAAGGTCTACCATACTGACCAGGAGAAATCATTATGAGGGTTTTCCCGTACTGACTAGGAGAAGTCAGTATAAGGGTTTTACATACTGATCCGGAGAAATCAGTATGAGGGCGTTTTCCATACTGACTGTGGAGTCAGTATGAGGGTCTACCATCTGACCTTGGGAAATCACTATGAGGGCTAAGCTGTACTGACCCTGGAGAGTCAGTACAAGAGCCTGTACCTTTAAAGCTTGAGCTATTCGAAAGATATCAAAGCTCAGTCAGGCTTAGGCATTTATATATGCCAAAGTGTAAGTCATTACGAGGTTATCCAAACCTGGATTCCTCAAACTGAGAACTTACTCTAACATAAATTTAGTGTATAGTACACTGACGCAGCAGAGCAGAGCAGAACGCAGACCTAAGGCATGGGCTACGATTGGACAAATCTTCCACGAGTCTAACGTCTGGATTTATGTGTCTAACGGGCATAAATTCAAAATGCCTAGAGGAAATTGTGACAAAAATGCTGGTAGGCGAGGTTGGTTCACTTTCAGAACTAAGTGCCAAGAAGTTTGTTGTGATGATGGCGATTGATGATCAAGTTCGTGGAAATTGGACGAAGTTCATCTACACGAAGTGGCTGGCGCATGTCTACAAAAACAAGAATATCAAGACGGGTCATACGTTCACCCAGGATGTGGGTTTTGGACTCAAGATAAGCCATTTTCTTGAGGGCATTATACCTAGGGGGAAGCGTTGCCGTGGTGAAGATCTGATACCTACCGACTACATACCGCCTACCAAAAAGCAACAGTCAGCAAAGGACTTCAAATAGCCACTTGTTCCAAAAGGAAAAAGCAATGTCTACCCAAAGAACCGGCCTGCTTGCCGTCGACTTCTATTCCACTCACTGAGGAGGAAATTGAAGCAGAATGACGACAAGCAGACTGGGATACTATGTTCGAGGAATATGAAAACCTGGTAGACATCACGCAATTGGATCCCTCTATGCCAGACATCACGCAGCTGGATCCCTCTATGCCAGACATCACGCAGTTGGATCCCTCTATGCCACCCGTTGTGAAGAGAAAGCGCACACAGAAGAGTCCTCAGCAGAGGAGAGAAAGCCAGCAGGTGATGAAGACAGGGCTAAGAAGAAGGGAAGAAATGTTTGTTTCCAAGGATCAACAGTCCAGATCACCGTCCTTGTAGTAGACACTTCACTACCGATTCCAGATGTCGCCAAGGATGCAGATGAATTTCCTATCAAGTTAGCCTCCAAAGACACGAAGAGAAAGCTAGAGTTCTCTGGAGAGGAGCAGGCATGGAAGAAGAGGTGACAGGAAAAGCTTTGAAGAAGGCACGTGTGCAGAAGGAATTCGACAAAAATATGCTGAAGATGACTCTTGAGCAAAGGGGTGCTAATTTTGAGCGATTCAAAGCTTCTAACGATGAGCGCAATGCCAAGATACAAGTCGGTGATCAATCTGGACGCATCACCAAGAAGGATGTTGAGAAGGCGTAAATTGCAATAGGTAAAGCTAAGGTTAGTAATGCCGAAGAAAGGATTATAAATCCAGATGCCATGACGGATGCTGAATTTGACAAATGGCAAAGGAAAGGAGCATTCAGGGATTTACAAAAAGTAGTGCCAGGAAGATTCGAAGAATCGATGATGCAACAGACTCCTGCGCAAGGAGGAAGGAGCTCTGCCACTCTGATTGTTCAGCCCGTTACTACGCAAGGGGGAAGTGATGGTGCCGATGTTCATGCTGAAAAGGTAGATCAACAGGCTGCTACGCCAGGAGGTAGCAATATTGTGAAAGGAAGTTCAGAACAGACTGTTGTGCAAGGAGGAAGTAGTTCTGTTGTTGAAAAGGTAATTAAGGATAAACAACTGGCTGTGCAAGGAGGAAGCCAAGTTGTTCCTATTTTAACAGAAAGTGATTTTATGCAAGAGGAGAGCCAAATCCTTGCTGAGGAGACAGAGGACAAGGCAGCAGAGAAGGAGAATGCTGACCTTGAGATGATGATAAATGAAGGGACATCGATCAGTGAGGTAATTGAACAGACGGCTGGCCAGCAACCTGACTCAACAGCTGAAAGGGACGCTGTTGGGAAGGAGATTGCTAAGAAGGAAGCCATGGAGGATTAAGCCGATACCTCACTCGATGTTGAGACCCACGCGAGATTGCAGGTCGATCTTAGTGCAAGCATGAGAGCACATAATGAGCAGTGTCTACGAGCTCTGGGGTTGGATCCAGCTACTATTCTGGAATGGAGACTAGGAGCGGAAAATCCCTTTGTGTTGCACAAGACCATCGATATGCTGTGGCAGAGGAAAATTTCGATTCCCACCTCTCCTGAAGTCTCAGGTATCACATTTAGCGACATTCCGAGTGATGATGAAATGGAAATGACGAGGAGTGCAGAAGTTGCCGAAGGGGTCTTAATGCTTGCTGAAGGAAACTCAGTTTTCAGAAGAGAGACATAGAGAGTATCAATGGAAGGACAACCTGACAGAAGGTTTATGGCAAAAATGATTGCTAAATGGTGCCCTCTAGTCACTGTGAAGGATGAGAAGAATGATGTCCTCATCTCGTGGGCAAAAGAAATTTGTGTATTCATTGACGCCCAAGTTGCTGATAATCTTGAGACCACCTATGCCGCTGAATTCATGGACGGGTCTTTCGATCTTGAATGGCTGAAGATAGAGTTCCAGAGGTGGAGGTTCTGATTACGCCAACTACGAACTACACTATGAAGACCGCGCAATCATGATGGCACGCATGGGTCCGAGTTACTAGAGAAGTGAAGAAGAATGGGCAAATGATTGGATGGATCAAACATCCAAGCAATAGTACTCCGAGAAGCAAGTAGCTATCAGGCTGCAAAAGATCAAGGCACACCGAGCACTCACAGGAGATCGCTCACTACCTGCCTCTGAGTATGCCATTGTCGATTCACCTCCGTTCACTCATGAGTTCAAATCCCCAGCAACAAGACGGCAGATAGTTGCAGCTGCTGAATTGCAAGCCAAACTAGACGAAGAGCATGCCACACGGAAGAAAGCAGAAGATCACCAGAAGATGCTGAAGTTTAAGGAGTGGATACTCATGAAATTGTCCAATATCCCATCTCGGGTGGATAGCTTTAGGCCTCCGTCTCCAGTTGCTGATGAAGAAAATTGTGTTCAGGAAGATGAACCGATCACAACAAAAGATGTTGATCCGACTGCTGCTCCATCTCAGGCATTGACAATCGCTGCTGACATACCTACTACCTCTAACCAAGTGGTGATATCCATGGAGCCCCCAATTTTGACTATTGAGCCTTTGAGCTCTAGTACCTATAACAGGGACCTCTACAGATTCATTCATGCCGTGGTAGAAAGGAGTATTGGAGAGTAGGTTGTGCCGATCGTGCGAGCTGAAGTTCAAACCCAAGTGGTTGAGACCAAAGAGGAACTTCACCAGACGCTGCATGACAACTTTGAGATCTTCTCCACCGACCTTTTTGGTTGCGATCAAAGAGGGGGAAGAGAAGAGATTGGCATAAGAAGCAGAGCGGCGAAAAGAAGAAGAAGAAGAAAAGAGACTCCGGCGCCTCGAAACACGAAGAAAACTGAAAGAAGAATTGAGGAGACAACAAGCATAGGAAGAGAAGGAGGAACAGAGGAAGAAAGAAGAAAATGAGAGGATCAGAAGAGAAGAAAGAGAAGCTCTCGTGGATAATTTCATAAAGGTCACAACAAAGACCCTCAGAAATCTAAAGAAATCCACCGGCTCCCCAAGTACCAGAGATGCTGATTCGGACTCCTCAACAACCAAGAAGTAATCCTTCCAAGTATCACAAGTCTTTTGGTAAAACTGATTTTTAATTTGGGTAGATGTTTCCCGTAACTCACTGCAAACTCTTAATGGAAACTAACCCAGGTTGAAGACAACACATCATTGTCCAATGCTGAATTAACTGCCATAGCTGAATTTACACAACTAGTGTAATCATCAAAATTGCTTAGATTATTGAGTGTGTGATATTTTCCCGTGTGTTTCTCTATATTTGTGTGTGAATGTGCTATATGCTTATCTGATTGATGATTTGAAAGCCATTTACCTAAAGCAAAATTTTTAATCGAACAATACCCTTGTTATTTTGAGGGGGAACATTTAGGAATCATACTAAGTCTAAGGGAGTTGATATGCTGAGAATAGATTTGTTAGGAATACTCTGTAATCTCAGTAATCAGCTTTCCCATGATCAGTTAGTGTTAAAGCTTACATTTGAGGCTTTGATCGCACCAAAAAGGGGGAAATTGTAAGGAATATTGTTAGAAATATAATAACCCCTTGGTCTTAATTGTATGTATATTAGTTTTGCTGCATCAAAGCTCAAGTCAATCTAGTTTCTAGCAACTTAGTATCGAGTCGAATTGTAAAAGTCATGTATAGGATTACTCGAGTTGTAAAAGAACTAGAATAGAAGATTGAAGAATGCTGGAATAATCAGCATAATTGAAGATTGCTGAAGATGCTAGTAAAAAGCTAGCAAACTCAGAAGAATGCTAGACACGCCTACAAAAGTGCTAAAAGATTGATGCAAACCTGTTGCTGAAATCTCAGCAAGAGTGCTGAGATATCAGCAGACTCCCAACTGCCAGCAAACACACAACAACCATCAACACACAATACAAAGTCATGAATCAGAAGAATCCAAATCACAATGAAACCGGACAAATCAGAGTGAAGGATAATCAACAGACACAAGGAAGGTTTCCATATTCAAACTGAAAGATCCATCCTAACAAAGATGACTAAAATATGGAGATCGCCAATCAGAGAGAAGGGAGACCTGAAGAGTCTCTGCGCTTCGAAGAAAATGAAGAATGAAGATTGGCGAGCAGACCCTCTAAATCTAACGGATAAGATTCAAACAGTTATTTTAAATCTTCACCTATAATAGGTGTCATCAAAGAGAGACTCGGAGGTTCGTGAAAATTCTACAACAGAGAAAACAAAAAGAGATCCTAACACTCTCAATACATACGCAAACTCGCATCCGAGCTTATATTTGATTGAAGTTTTACATAAGCTTTCATACTCGAAGCTCGAGACCTTTGAAGTTTCTTCTTAGGTTATCATTAGGATTCTTTCTATCCTTGAAAGAATCTAGCAGTCACCTTGCTTTGCAAGCGTGATTATCATGGGCTCCGAAATATGAGCTCTGAATTAAAAGCATTCTCTGAGCGGGTTGTGTCAATTGGAGATGGTAATCTGAGTGACGAAAATGATGGAAAATGAATTGTTAAAATACCAGATGATATTCACCTAAATATTTCTGGAGATCCTGTAAAGGTAATTGTCAAAAACATGCATCCTACTGTATTATCTAACAATAATGATTTGTCATATTTACAAGATAGAGTTATTCTAGCTCCAACAATGGATATTGTTGATTTAGTGAATCAACACATGATGGATTGTAACACCTTCGACAGTAGGATTTATTTAAGTTCATATAGTATGTGCAAATCAGATGCACTAATGAATGTGTTGACTGATTTGTGACACCTGAATATTTGAATGACTTGAAATGTACAAGATTGTCAAATCATGAGATGATACTCAAGGTGGGAACTCCTATTATGTTGTTGAGAAATATAGATCATTATGCTGGATTGTGCAACGGAACCCGTCTAATCACCACCATGCTTGACAATCATTTTATGGTCATGAAATTGTCTTTATTCCTAGAATAACTCTGATGCCTTCTAATATAAGTCTGTCATTTAAGTTTCAGAAAATATAGTTCTCCTTTACTATTCCATATGCCATAACTATTAACAAAAGTCAATGACAATTCTTATCACATGTCGGCATTTTATTGAAGAAAGTTATATTTACTCATGGTCTATTATATGTTGTTGTTTTCAGAGTTACGACTTGATACAGACTCAAGATATTAGCAAGTGATGATGATAATCTCGGTATGTCATGTACTGCTAATGTTGTATATAAGGAAGTCTTTCAGAATATATAAAAATTTTATATTTATGTTGTTGTGTTATTTTATATCATTTTATTAATAATTGGGGTACATAATTTCAATATGAAATGATTTACGTTCCTAATATCCATTTTATACAAATTTGATCATAGATAAAATGCTTTAACTATGTGGCTCTGAGAAAGGACATATTAGTTTGAGAAAATATAAATATATTTGAAAAATAATGATAAATTATCAAATAAATATTTTTCGTTAATTTATATATAAATATAAATAAATAAATAAATCTAAGTCGTCCGCACGATATGCGCGTGCCATACTAGTTATGAATAAATTTTAATTCAAATCATACAATTTGTATGTATATAGCTGTGCTTCATCTTCCAACAAAATATACTTCCACAAACACATAACATCAAATTCACAGACTCAAAAACACAGCATAAGAAAATGGTGGGTTCCAACAATGGAGATTTCGATTGGGCAAAGGAATTGAAGGAATTCGACGAAACAAAAGCCGGCGTTAAGGGTCTCGTCGACACCGGAATAACAAAAATTCCGAAACTTTTCCAGCATCCAGAAAAGAATCTGCAGGGCAATCCAGTGCTGAAAGCGGCGGCGGTGGAGCTGCCCACGATCGACTTGTCAGCCTTGCAGAGCGGCGGCGACGGGCGGCGCGAGTTAGTGGACAAAATCCGCAAGGCGGCTCAAGAGTGGGGGTTCTTCCGCATAGTGAACCACAACATCCCACTGGACACCATGGACGCCATGCTGGCGGCGGCGAAGCGGTTCCACGAGCTGCCTCAAGAGGAGAAGGCGCCGTTCTACTCCACCGACGGGAGGAGGAGAGTCAAGTTCAGCAGCGTCTTACCGGCCAGAGAAAACGACGCCGCTTGCTGGAGGGATGTCTTGAGCTGCGTCTACCAAGATGATGAACTGGACCCCGAGGAGATTCCGTCGGCTTGCCGGGAGGAGATGCAGGAATATGTGAAGTACATGATCGAGCTGAGGGAAGTGGTGGCGGAGCTGCTGTCGGAGGCGTTAGGGCTCGGCCGCGATTACCTGTCGAACATGGAGTGTATGAAGAGCCAGGCGGTGGCGTGTTCGTATTACCCGAGATGCCCGGAGCCGGAGAAAACCCTAGGATCACTGAAGCATTCCGACACCACTTTTCTGACATTGCTTATGCAAGACAACATCGGAGGGCTGCAGATTCTTCATCAAGATCAATGGCTGGATGTCCCTCCGATTCATGGCACCCTCATCGCCAACATCGGCGATCTCATGCAGGTACCAACATAGATACATACAATTATATTTATATTTGGTTTGAGTTTATGATCTTTGTTTTACGGTTTAAAGATTATCAGCAACGACAAGTTGATAAGCGTGGAGCACAGAGTGGTGGCGCAGACCGTGGGGCCGCGGATATCGGTTGCCAGTTTCTTACTTCCGAGCATGAGGGCGGCGGGGAAGCCGTTTGCTCCGATCAAAGGGCTTTTGTCGGAGGAGAATCCGGCGGTGTACAGGGAGGTCATGTTCGAAGAGTACTGTGCGTTTTACAAGACTAAATTTCAGGGAGCCTCCTCCGCCTTGCCCCATTTCAAGATTTGATGAGATCATCTTTTAATTTTTATTTTAAACAATTATTGGAATAAATGATGTAGTATTGTTGTTTGAGTCCTGTCGAATGATTTATGTAACAATTCATGTTGTTTGATTCAGATCAATCTGCTCTTATTTTTCTATTCCTAGTTGTTGCTTAAATAAATAAATAAAAGTACACCCTCTCATGTAAGTCGACACCCATTGGTGATCAACTATATATAAGACAAAACATGAAAAATGAAAAAATACAGAACAAAGTTTGGTGAAATGGTACCAGCCTTGGTTGGCTTAGGCTATACAGATGACCCAATGGGATTGGTTACCACAAGAGACAAACAACTTTATATATATATATATATATATATATATATATATATATAGGGAGTGGATCAGGTAAGAAAAATCTCCATGTGAGAAAAAAGAATGAATCATGTCCATTAGATTTGAAAAGATCAAAGGTTGATATGTAATCAAGCAACAACTGTAACATAATCAAGCAACAAAATAATCAAGCAACAACTAAAACGCAATCAAGCAACATTAATATGTTGCTTGATCGTATTTTAGTTGTTGCTTGATTGCAAATCAACCATTGATTTATTTAGATCTAAAGGACATAATTCATTCTTTTTTCTTACAGGGGGATTTCTTCTTATTTGATCCCATCTCTCTCTCTCTCTCTCTCTCTATATATATATATATATATATATAGAGGAGGGATCATGTAAAAAAAAATTCCACTGTAAGAAAAAAGAATGAATCATGTTCATCAGATCAAAAAAAATCAATGGCTAATATGCAAACAAGCAATGACTAAAACACAATCAAGCAACAAAATAATCAAGCAACAACTTAAATACAATCAAGCAACATTGTAATCAAGCAACGGCCTGAACACAATCAAGCAACGTCATAAACACAATCAATCATCTTTCTCACTTTCTCACGTTAAGAATTTTCTCACTGGATTCGCTCCCTATATATATATATATATATATATATATATAGAGTAGTGATTATATGAGAATAGTTTTTAGTATGAGAAATGAGAATAAATCTCAGCCTTTGATTTTGTGATTTCAACGCTCATGATCTATTTCACTCCGTGTGCAGTTTTCCTCGATTATCCTGCAGTTTTGCAAAATTAAGGTTTCTTTGTAATTTTAGATTTTTTTAAAATCTGAAATAGTATCTCATTAGATTTTTTATTCCTTTCTTCGCGCGATTTGATTTCTTCTTCCTTCTTCATTCGATTTGATTTATATTTCTTCTGTCGATCAGATTTTTTTTCTTTGTTTCTGGATTTCGCATTCGTGTTCGGTCTCGACTTTGTTAATTGTGCATGAATATAGTTTAGAAAAAATTGTTTTATTCAGATCGACGTTCATTTTTACTATTATATTGTGCATCTTTAGTGTTAACTTTTTGCATTTTTGTATCTTACAGGTTCATTTATTTCAAAGTGTGTTGATGAGATGAAGCATTTCAAGGGCAAAGTTTTTAGAACTGTTGATGTTGGTATTGAGTTTTATAGAGACTACGCTCGTGTTGCTGCTTTGAAGAAGAAAATGTTTAATTTTTTTAATTCGTATTTATGTAAAAATGAAGTAAATCGGGCTAAAAATGAAGTAAATTGGGCTAAAAATGAAGTAAATCGGGCTTAAAATGCAGGTTGTTGTTTGTGTTTTGAGTTTTTTTTACAGTTTTAGCCTTTAAAGGCTAAAACTGCAGGATATTAGGGTAAAAATGACGCGTTTTTCAATTTGTTGAGAATAAATCCTGTTAGTCGATTTGATGAGATGGACGCGCGAGATTTATTCTTATTTCTCATAGTAACTCCTATTCTCACCTGATCACTACCCTATATTATATATATATTGAATATAAATAAATAATTAATTAATTAATTAATTAAATTGCAAATTATTAATTTAAATAGTTAAAATTTGTTTGTTGTAATTAATTAATTCAAATTAATTGAATTATACATTCAATTAAAAAGTTTAATATTACATAATAAAAAAAAGATTACACATTGATAGATAATACAATATTACATAATACAACAAAAGATCACACATTGATAGAATTTTGAGAGGGGTTGTTGGGATCGTATCCACTCATGTTAGTTGTAGGAGTTGTGGAATGAAAATAATTTTTTTTGTGATGAAGAGTAGTGTGATGAATGATAGTGTGATGAAGGTTATTTATAAGAAAATAAGTGTCCGTTAAAATATAGCCATTGGAGAAAAGTGTCCGTTAAAATATAGCCGTTGGAGAAAAATATTCGTTATAAAATATAGTCATTGGAAAGAAAATATAAAATATATATATTAATAAAAACTAAAATAAAATATAAAAACATTTAAAAATTTAAAAATCTAAAATTCATAAAAAAAAAAAGAATAAGAAAAAAAATTAAATATTTTACAATATTTAAAAAAAACATATCTATAAATCATAAAAAAAGGGGGGGGAGGCGGCGCCACACGCGAGCCAAGCGCGTGTGACGCACGTGCCAATCAGAGGCTGCGTGTGGCGCACGCGCGCGTCTGGCCGGGCCCACTTGTCTGCAAGAACGGGGATCTTAATTAAGATCCCTCTCTCCTCCTTCTCTCCTCCTTTTGCTCTCTCTCTCTCCGCAAACTAGGATCTTCATATGCTGAGGTGTGAATCTTAATTTCTTAAGATCCCATCACAACAAATGCTCAGCTTATAGACTTTGGGGGCCTCTGACATTTGTCACATTCCTATAAGGTGCCACTTATTTTTCAATATAATATTTTTTTATTTTATATAATTATTTAAAAATCATCAACATTCATAAAAATAAAACTCTAGAAATTGAATTTTTTTTGGGGGAATTATTAATCGAGATTAATATAATTTTGCACTTTGCAAAATATTATAAATTTATATTAAGTAACAATTTATTTATTATTAATTGTCGTAATTTTCATTTGTCAAATAAATTTTGAGTTTAAAGTGCATAGCATAATATTTTTTTTTTATTGTAATTATAAACTTCAAATGATATTTTTTAATTTTCATGTTATATTGGAATAGTAAAATTAATATTTTAATTAAAAAGTTAGGTTGAATTGGGTCACTGATGTGTATATAAATAATATGAGGTTGTAGGTTGTGTTAGTTGATGAAAGATAAATTAATAATTTATTAAAAGGTTGGGTCATGCACGGTCACTTACAAGGATAATCTTACTGATCCCTTGAACACCTCATTTCCACACAAGTGGCACTTTCTTATTGGGTGTCATAGAAAATATATTGTTCACCCTTGGAAAATAAGTTTATTGATGAACATATATATAGAGTTTACAAAATATATAGTAAACCCTAAAAAGATATGAAAATATGATAGGATATACATGAATATATGCATGCATATCTAAACTATATCTAAACTAGATCTATACTTTATCATCCCCCCTCAAGCGAGACGTCGGCACAGGAAAGACTCGAAGCTTGTCTCGAAAGTAGTCGAAGAGAGATCGAGCCAATGATTTTGTGAAAATATCCACAATTTGTCGGTCAGAAGGAATAAACTCGGTTGATAATTGTTTCGCATGAACAAGCTCACGAACAAAATGGTAGTCGATGTCGATGTGCTTTGCTCGTTTATGCGACACAGGATTTTGAGTCATGAAGACCGAACTTTTGTTGTCACAATAGAGATCCGGGGGCTGAGGCAGAGAAATGTGTAACTCTCGAAGCAAGGAGCGGATCCATATGACTTCGGCAGCGGTGTAAGCAATCGCACGATATTCGGACTCACAGCTTGAGCGGGCAACGATGGGTTGTTTCTTTGCACTCCACGAGACTAAGTTACCTACAAGAAAAATTGCATATCCGTATGTAGAGCGCCGAGAGTCCGGGCAGTGCGCCTAATCAGCATTAGAATAGGTGACGAGATCACAAGTCGAGCGGCCAGAAAATAGAAGACCGTGAGATAAGGTGCCTTTGACGTATCGCAATATGCGTTTAACTGCTTGAAAATGATCAATAGTTGGAGCATGAAGAAATTGACTAACGTGATTAACGGCAAAGACAATATCCAGGCGAGTGATAGTGAGATACTGCAAAGCACCCACAACTGATCGATAGCCAGTAACATCGTCAAAGGGAGAACCAATAGTAGTAAGTGCGAGACCAGCTGGAAGATGAGTCGACACCGGTTTTGCGTCGAGGAGATCAAAACGAGAAAGAATATCCTTAGCGTACTTAGCTTGAGAAAGATAAAAACCATTATCTGTATAAGTAACTTCAAGACTAAGAAAATAGCTTAAGCGGCTCATGTCCTTAATCGCAAATTCACGGTACATTCGAGTAATAAACGCCGAGATGGATGAAGTACTGTTACCCGTAAGAATTAAGTCGCCCACATAAACCAATAAGAATAAGAGCACAGAACCCCAAGAAAAAATAAAGAGCAAAGTGTCGGCACGACTGCATAAAAACCCTAAAGAGACCAGGAAATCACTCAAACGTTGGAACCACGCGCGAGGAGCATGCTTAAGACCATATAGTGCTTTGGTAAGCCGGCAAACGTGGTTTGGAAAGATTGAGTCGACGAAGCCCGGAGGTTGTTCCATATATACGGGTGTGGAGAGAACATCATTAAGAAAGGCGTTCTTTATATCGAGTTGATGCAAAGGCCATCTGTGATGAGTGGCGACAGATAAAGTAATACGAACGGTCGCAGCTTTGACGACGGGGCTGAATGTGTGCGAGAAATCCAAATCGGGAATTTGAGAAAAACCCTGAGCCACAAGTCATGCTTTATGGCGTTCAATAGAACCATCAGAACGGAACTTCGTCCGAAAGACCCATGTGGAGCCTACAATGTAGGTGTTCGGTGGTTTAGGAACCAGGGTCCATGTATTGTTGGCGTGAAGAGCATTCATCTCCTCAATTATCGCAGCGAGCCATTCCGAGTGTTTAGCAGCGGATTTGAAACCCTTCGGCTTAGAGGTAGCAAGTAAACCATTGTGAAGGTCAGTCGAAGCATAATAAGCAAGATGGTGAGGCTTAAAAATACCTGCCCCGCCCCGAGTAACCATGGGGTGAATGGCGGGTTGTGGCGCAGCATCGGGCGATGGCTCAAGTAGGGACGGCTGTGGCAGAGGGGACAGTGTAGCGGCCGGAGATGCAGCGGCTGGTGAGGAGAGCAGATGTGTGTCGGCCGTAGGACATAGAGTGCATGGTGGTCTTAACGTTGGATTGATAGGTGTTGTGGGAGTTGGGGCCGAAGCCGGAGTAGGCGACACAGACGAGCACTTAGGCTCCAAATATGTGGAGATATCTAACAGAGAGAGCGGCGCTGGCATAGAAGAATCTGCATGAGGAAAACATGAATCATCAAAACGTGCATGACGAGTAATGTATACCCGAGCCGTGGAAGGATCGAAGCACCAAAACCCTTTATGAATTGAACCGAGGAAGATACAAGGAGTGTTGCGCTGCGAAAATTTATTAGTTGCATAATCCCTGAGACATGGATATACATGACAACCAAAAGGATGGAAGTGAGCGTAATTTGGAATACTACCGAAAAGAACCTGAAAAAGTGATTTCCCGGCAAGAATGATCGAGGGAAAACGGTTGATGACATAAGTAGTTGTACAGAAAGCATCAACCCAATGTATCAGAGGTAAGTGCGACTGAAATAAAAGAGTGAGACATGTCTCAATGATGTGACGATGTTTACGCTCGGCACGCCCGTTCTGAGATGGAGTGTACGGGCATGAACGTTGATGAAGAATCCCTTTGGTCTTGAAAAAATCTTGTACAACATTGTTAGTAAACTCAGTTCCTCCATCACTTTGAAAGCGTTTTATGGTAGTATAAAATTGATTCTCAACCAAAGCAGTAAATGATTTAAGGTGATCAAAGAAATCTGATTTTTGCAGCAAAGGGTAAAACCAAGTAAAACGGCTATAATCATCTACAAAGATAATGTAATATCGAAAACCAGCAGCAGAAGTAACGGCGCAGGCCCCCGCAAATCACAATGTATAAGATCCAAAATATGTGAAGATCGTTTTTCATTTAATTGAAATGGTAAACGAGAGCTCTTGCCAAGTTGGCAAGATGAACAAGGAGATGGTTTTGGCATACAAGACGAAACTGATATATGACTGTTTTTACATATTAAAGAAATAATATCAAAAGAGACATGCCCTAAACGACTATGCCATAACTCAAAAGACGCTCGTAAGTTGTTACTATTCAATTATGAAAGAAGCACAGGCTGAAAATGATCCAACGTGTATAGTCCTGAATTTCGCCATTGACGCACGAGAGAATAAAGAGAAAGAGAGCTTAAACACCCGGACTCGATACCATAATTGGTGTAGATAGAGTAGATCGAGATAGATAGAAAATGTAAAGTGAGATATGTTTATTGCTTGAGTAGTTTGCATTACAATCACACCTACTTATAGTTACAATCTTGAGTTTGTTACGTGTGCATGTGTTGTTTACATCACGTAACTAACTAACTAACTACAATTAACTTCAACAATAAGCTGCAGCAGGCATCTTCTCTAGATCGCCAAAATCTTTTATATATATATATATCCAATAGAAACCTCTTTCTTTTCAATTTTCCTGACCCTAGAAAGACAGAAAAACACTTATTTTTCTATGATTAATGACTTTCCGATGATTGATCGAGTTGGCTTTGTTTTCTGCAAAAACTTCAACTTCCGCGTGTGTTACCTAAGGATATATATATATATTTTGTTTGGGAAAAGGGTTATGATAGTTGGCTTATTTCTGCTTCTTCTCTCCCCATTCCTTGTTATCTTAATACTGGTATATATATCACCGTTGTATAACCATCCAAGTACAACATCATCCAGCTGGACATGAATACGGTTGCCAATTCCACATGTAAGAAAAAGATATAATTAATGAAAAAAAAATATTTACTTACTAAAATAAAATGAAAATTCGATAGGGCTCTAACTGTATATCAATTGAATTCGTCCCTCACCTTGATTTGCAAGCTACATATTTTATATTCATAACATAGAGAGACAATCTATGTTGTAAATTAATTATTTTCAAACAAAAGCTCACTTTCTTTTATTAATAAATTAATTGTTCTTTCAAGTATAGAGTAATTATTTAAATTTATCAGTAATAAAAAAATTGAGTGAGATAAAATAATAATAGAAAAAAGTAGTGGGCTTGCTTGCTTGATGAGAGGGAGGGAGGGTTTAAGGAGTTGAAACTGAAAACAAGGGGGTTTAGGTTTGAGAATTAGAAACTCAAAATCAAATTCGGACCAATTCTCTCTCCTTCATTCCTCCTCAGATCATCCGCCATGAGAAGAGCTTCATCCAAGTTTCTCTCTCATCTCCGAAAACCCAACCCTAGAACCCAACTTTCTACCTCCGCCTCCCTCCACGGCGACTCTCTCACCTGCCCGCCGAAACCCCACCTCAAATCATGCTCCGCCTCTCAATCTTTACTCTTCTCCAATTCCTCTCGGTTTCAGACCGCCGCATTTCAAAATCTCAACACGCTCGTGGACCCAGTAACCCGAGATGCATCGCAGATGTCTTCCAGGCAGAGGAGGATCAAGGAAAAATCAGAGCTCGAGGAGGCCTTTGAGTCTGCGGAATCGCTTGAAGAGATGCTCGCTGCGTTCAAGGAAATGGAGACATGCTTTGATGAGAAGGAATTGGGCTTGGCCTGCTTAAAAATCGGCCTCAAGCTCGACCGCGAAGGCGAAGATCCCGAAAAGACGATGTCTTTCGCACGGAGAGCTTTGAATATCTTTGACGAGAGCGATGATGGTAATTCCTCTAAGAAACTGTCGTTGCCTATTGCTATGACTTTGCATTTGTTGGGTTCTTCTTGCTATGGTAAGAAAAGGTTCAACGAGAGCCTGGGCTATTTGAATAGGGCTAATAGGGTGTTGAGTAGGTTAGAGGGGGATACTTCTTACAATCCTGATCAGATTTTGCCTATCCTGCACGCCGTCCAGTATGAGTTGTTTAATGTGAAGACGGCTGTGGGAAGGAGGGAGGAGGCCATTGTTGATCTAAGGAAAGCCTTGGAGATTAAAGAGAGGATTTTGGATGAAGATAGTAAGGAGCTTGGTAATGCCAATAGAGATGTTGCAGAGGCGTATGTTGCTGTTTTGAATTTCAACGAGGCGCTGCCTTTTTGTTTGAAGGCACTGGAGATTCACAAGTCACAATTGGGTAGTAACTCGGTGGAGGTTGCTTATGATAGGAGGGTTCTTGGAGTTATCTATACTGGATTAGAAGAGCACGAGAAAGCGTTGGAACAGAATCAGTTGTCACGAAAGGTCTTGAAGAAGTGGGGTCGTAATGCTGATTTACTTCGTGCTGAGATCGATGCTGCTAATATGCAGATTGCCCTGGGGAGATATGATGAAGCCATTGATACTTTGAAGGGAGTCGTGCAACAGACAGAGAAAGAGAGTGAGGATCGCGCCATGGTCTTCACCTCCATGTCCAAAGCTCTGTGTAATCAGGAGAAGTTTGCAGATGCAAAGAAATGCTTGGAAATCTCTTGTGGGATTCTTGAAAAGAAAGAGAGAAGTTCTCCTCTAGCTGTGGTAGAAGCATATATGGAAATCACAACGCAATACGAGGCCATGAATGAATTTGAAACTGCAATATCATTGCTGAAGAAAGCGCTGAGGATGCTAGAGAAGCTGCCTCAAGAACAGCACTCAGTAGGAAGTGTTTCCGCGAGGATAGGCTGGCTGCTCCTCTTAACGGGGAAGGTGGAAGAAGCCATCCTGTATCTGGAAGATGCTGCAGAAAGGTTGAAAGAAAGTTTTGGTTCAAAGCACTTTGCCGTAGGTTATGTTTACAACAACTTGGGGGCAGCTTTCTTGGAACTAGACAGACCGCAGTCAGCTGCCCAAGTTTTTGCATATGCAAAAGAGATCATGGATATCTCCCTTGGACCCCATCATGCCGATTCCATAGAATCGTGCCAGAATCTCTCAAAAGCATATGCGGCTTTGGGAAGGTAAAATTTTAAGAAACATTGCCTGTTTGTGTATGCATGCATTTTACTACTCTTATGGCATGTTTGAGAACACTTTATATAGTAGACACTAGACAGATGTTTTGATGTTCCAATAGTATGCAATTCATTTCCTTGCTTGAGGGATCAAATAAGGTTGCAGTTAATTCAATCAAGGAATGTCCTAAACATATATTGTTGGTGTTTGAAATCGAGCTTCATAGAATCTTGTAAAATATGCTAATAAGAAGAGTGATGATAATTTGTTTGAGTGAATCTTTGAAGCTCGTAGCTGCACTTTTTGTGGGTGGACCAAATTGTTGTTTGAATTGTTGCAGCTACCCTCTAGCAATAAACTTTCAAGAGAAAGTAGTGGAAGGTTGGGAGGCACACGGATCAAGCGCACAAGATGAAGTAGATGAAGCTGTGAAAGTTCTGGAGCAGCTGAAGGAGAAAGCTAGTACGTTGGTATCTGAAACTCTGTTGAAGGCAATGCCCCCAGATGAGGAAGAAGAAGAGAATTTAGATTCAGATTCAGCTATGAAGGAGAGGGGTAACTAAGCAAAATGTGGAGGGAGGAGCCCTTTCTGTTTCAAGAGAGAGATATCTGTTCTTGTTTGTTGATGTTTCCTTTACAAGTTTGATGATTGCAATGGTCTGCTCGATATTTCTAAAAATGCTGGTTTTGAAATTTAGCATACAAGGCCCTATCCCAGTTTTGTTGAAGAATGGTTTCAGAAAATATTAATTAATTAAATATTAATTAATTAAATATTTTATATTTAAATGTGTACACATTTTTCAAGAATTCTTAAACTCTTTTAGTATATTATTAATAATGTATCAATGCTTTGCACTATAACATTTGATATATATAAAATGCATGGGTAGTGTCCCTTCGCTCGGGGTGTAGTGGTTAAAGCACTTTTCTTGTGACTGAAAGATCACAGGTTCGAGCTCTCAGGGGGACATCTGGGTGTGTGAGTGGGTGTGTGAGTTTGATTAATGTACATTTATTCAAAAAAAATAAAAAAATATGGATGGATAGCATTTGGTACACTAAAAACAATCAATTAGGATCATATTCCCCTCCCTCTTTCCCAAAGTAATTTGAAAAATAACAGTCAATCATAGTTCTTTCACTTTAATCCAATATATGAAAGACTTATTTATGCACGTTCCGCAAATACTTTCTCGATGAAAAAAAAATGTAATAAACAATACACATTGCTAAAATGTATATAAGTCTGAATTTACTCAGAATGAGTTTTCCACCATTAGTTAAAAAAAAATAAACAATAAACAATAAAAAAACCACAACTATTTAGTCGAAGTGAATTTTAACACTTGCATTACAAACAAAAGTTCACATTAATTAGTTCTCCGCAAGCTATACAACGGGACCATATCTTAACTGCACTACCCGAACTAAAAAAAAAATTCAGTACCAAACGAAAAAATATATACAATCACCAAGAAAATTTTATGAGGTTAAACATTCATCTTTCAAGGAACCAAAATACAATGAGCCACTTCTTGATCAGTAAAGCCATATGGAGAAAATATATATTCAACTCTAAAAAACACAAATCATAAGATAGTTCACGTTAACAAAAACTATTAATATTATGTCCATAAATGTAACACAAAACATAAAATAACATTTACGTGCATTAAACTTTCCAAGCTGCCGCTACCTCGGAAAAGGCTAATAAGTATGACCCTGCAACGAAACAACAAATACAAACTAAAATATTTTAAAATTGCAAATTATACAAAAGATTAGAAGAAGTTGCAATTCGAATTTCATAAAGTTATTATACTACATTGGAGGCTGTACACGTGAGAAAATTATATTTAGGTATTTAATATTAAAGAAAAATTGAGGGTGGTGAAAGAAAATGTCTCGAGTTGCTGGGAAAGTAATTAATCCGTAAATCACAATATAAAAGCAAGTAATCATAGTATTATTACCTTGATATGATAAGATTGTGCTTTCTTATTTCATTATTCTATTCAAGAAATAAAAAAGTATCAAGAGTAATTACGAAGTTAATTCTCTTCATAGAAAATAGTGGATTAAAGGAACATAATTATTGCCTAACATGAAACGCTCAGCCTAAATTCTTTAGAACATACTCAAAATTCATTCAATTTCATGTTCAAGTGCAAACATGAATCAACATGAAATAGTCAAGTTCACAACAAAACTAAAAACACAATATAGTTATCAATGCTAGATTTACTGTGTCATAGTAGATGTTCTGATTTTGTTTCTTCTCACAAACATTTTTCTAAACCTCTTCGTACTCCAAAATCTTCCTGTTGCGACTTTTTTCTTCTCTACTATTCGATTTGATTGTGCCCATGTCCATCGGTTTTCCCGCTGGTAGTGCCTTCATTTTCTACTCCTTCAAGAACTCCCTTCTACAATTTTTTTAGATACTCCATTACCAGAGTAATAATAAATATTATTTTATTTAACTTTTCACAATTTTACATTGAAGAATAATTATAATAATTTGAAATGGAAATTAAAAATATAAAGAACTTGAATGAAATTTGAGAATTAGAAATAAACCCTTAATCAATTTTACAGATAGTAGATAATTACATTATAAACCTTCTTATGTTTTTGTATCGCTCCTCATCATCACACGACTTCGCCAGCCCCTTTGAGAGAACAGTCAAGGGTACGGATTGAGAGAGTGGTAGCTGCCCGTCGCCTCTTTGGTTAGAGACATTATCAATAGAAGAACTCCAACTTTCGTTGCTGGTGCCTTGCTCCCAGCGCGGCATGCCGGTTCTTGCGGTCATCTCCAGCTGTAGCGTTTTCTCATTGCCCGTATCCAGATATGCAAACTGTGCCTCCACTCCATTGCCGTTGCCCTTTCGCCAGTTAGCTATCCCTCACTTAGCCACAACATAGCGACTTCAGTAAGCTGGAAAAATGTGCTCTGTATTGTTTACAGGTTTTGCTCAAAACTTGAAATCCGACGACAACAAAAAGTAAAACAGAAACTGCAGGGAAGGAAATGTTTTGTTTGGGGCGAGTTGATTTTAGAAAAGCTACGGCTACGCCGTTGATTAATTGGAGGTTTGAGTTTTTTTTTTTTTTTTTGTGTGTGGTTTTCTTTTGCGTTTTTGAACCATTGCGAAGGTGGGTAAATGATAGCCCGTAGATAATTGGGTAGGGGAAGTGGAAGGAGAAGGGGAAGGGATATGTTTTTGCCATTCAGATTCGAATGAGAAATGAGAAAAAGTAAATTAGGTGGATATGATATATGGGCATTTGATGAGTTACTGTTGATATATGTATTTGAAATTTAAATTGTTGATTGTGTGAGAGCATATAGAAAAAGTTGGATTATGCGTGTGGCAGATTTCTGTCCACAACTTTTGATAGATATGGGAGAGCTTTTGATGTGACTTGCAAAATGTAATGGAGCGGAAAGTTTTCAAATTTCAAATTTGAGTTTGAACAGATAACATTACGAAAGTTGTCAGATTATTTACACTTTGCATGCATGGTTAAATATGTGGCGGTAATTTTCCCTCTTTTTTAAACAGTGTTTGACGTTTTTGATTTAGTATATTAGTATAGATATAGATGTATAGGTTTTGCTTTACTAAGTTTGCACATATTTATTATGGGTTTTAAAAGAAGAAATAAATAAAAAGAGAGATGCAAAACTAATTGTCACGCTTTTTTATATTTAAGTAACATATACCTAGAAAAAAATTTATATTATATATAAAATAACTTAAAGCTAGAAAGTTATGCTCATTTAATCATTTTAGATTATATAATATTTAGTTTTTTATTTTGATTAATTCATTCATGATTTTAACTTATATAATTTTTAATTTTAAGTAATAAATAATCAAAATTAATTAATTCTTATTTCATAATAACAGGAGTATTATTATCGATAAAGAGTATTTATTAAAATTGATTTATACAGTGTTGTTGAAGCAACAATGAGAAATGTAGGATTGATCCGGTCGTCTTCATTCTCTTCCACCGCCTAATGCGCAGCCCTCATCAACGGCGGTCAGATCTGGTATTAGTGGAAGGAGGTTCGCGATCGTCGTAGCCGTTGTCCCCTGCAAAATCGAACGACCAAATTTATTCAATTTGGGTTGATTTGGGTGAGTCTGGACTAGAACTCTGCAGTTCTGGCATTCTCATGCCTAAATATAACAAGTGAAAAACCACATGAGATTTTGATGCAGGAGCATGGGAGAACTGATCAAGATCTTCAATTCTGTATTTTTCGCGAGGAATTGAATTCTGTTACTATTACTTTTTCTCCAATTTTTGTATATTTTGCGGGTAGAGATAGAGATCACGGGTGTAATTACTCTTTTATTGCACTGGTTGTCTATGCTAGTTACTGATTTTGTATAATTCGCCTTTTAACTATATGCGGTTAGGATTCTGCGATGGGCTACAGCAAAACAGAAGTTAATTTGAGAAGGTTACTTGCAGCAGCTCCACAACAACAAAATCAAGCAAAACTTATACACGTATGCTCTTAGTCTTCTGAAGTTCTCTTTGAGAACAAAATCATTGATGCATCAAGCCCTCTTTTACATCTTTTGTGATTTCAATTTCTATGGATCTCTGATTTATTGTCAATTGGGATTAGGTTTGAGTTTTCTGCAATTATTGAAACATGACTAATATATTATTTGTTCATGATGCTAATATTTAGTATGTGGCCACTTTAAGAGAGCAACTGGAGCAACTGGCTGAAGAGAGGACTCCGGAAGGTTTGCCAAGGTTCCTCTAATTCATTCTCAAGAATCACATGATATTAACTTTTCCGGCTTTAGTGAAATACCATGGACTTCAAACTTAATGCTTTATGGTTAATTTTGTATTCCTTTTCTCCTTTTACTGGTGTTTTCTGTGTTGGGGGTTCATAATTTTATATGATATAGTGTGATAAGGTTCTGTTTCTATCCTTGTTATTGCTCGTGCTATCCTCCAGCTAAACTAGTTGATTAGTACTTAAGCATGTTAATTTTGCTTTTTTATTTAGTTCGTAAGCTCTACAGGAGGATCGATCTAGAGACTGCTTGAAATTAACATGGCAATTTGCTTCACTTACTGTGGAGCATAAATTGTTTAGTCGGATGTTTCATTGTGCTGCTTTTTGGTTTTTCCTTTTAACACCTTAAATCTTTATCATGTCTAGATGTGATCCAAAAACTATCATTATAGTATAGTCACAAGAAACTGGGAAGTTCTTAGTTTAATTGTTTTGTTGCAATCAGTTGGGAAAAACCAAACCATTAACTGATGCATTAATTGTTTAAATAAAAATTATCGATATAATTGCTCTTCCTTTGTAAGATTACATTCATGCTAATATGATATATGCCTGTCATTATAGTATTTCCATCATGATGTTCTGTATGCTACATTTTGTTTTTCCTCTGATATCTTAAACAAGAATAGATGTATACATGTCCAGGAAATATTGTGTGTTTCCATTCAACCATGCCACTCTTTTTTCAGGGTTTCAAAATCTCAGTTAAATGAATATTCTGAGAAAATTGAAGCTATAGCAGCCAAATTAGATGTCGATGAGGTGGGTTCAAGTTTTAGGTGCATGCTTGCGAATTTTAGCTTATTCTTATTTTACATCGTAATAGTTCTTTTATTTGCCATAGGTACATCGTGATTGTTCTCTGTAGTGTTCCGCATGAACTTTCTACTATGGAGAAAATGCACCTAATGTGCAAATATGATATGTGTGTGAAAAAAAAAATAGTACTTCTCAACCAGTGCTAGAACATATTTCGTGGCCCTCAAAATATAACTTACATTTATGTATTCCTGCATAATATACTTTGTTTCTTTCTTTTCTTTCTCCTTCCTTTTTCTTTTAGCATAATAACTTGTTCAGTTTATTCCTTTATTGTTGTTTACGTAATTACGTATGGTTTTTTGAAGTTGATTTTTCCCTTTGACATAATCACTTTGATCCTGCTAATTTTAACAATTAATAAGTCGAGTTTTGATTCATTCTTCATGATTTTCTTCTCGCTTAGGCTCAGGATTTATCTGCTTTCCACATTACTAAGAATGCAAGAGTTTTTTATGCTTATGTAATTTCCGTTTTCCTTGACTAATTCCAGTCGAATACTCAAGTTTATCAAGAGCCTTCATTTGAAGCCAAGGTTCAGGAATCCCCGCCTGCATCTGAGGGGGATGAGATTCTATCTCCCAGAGGGCTTAGGAGAAGAATTTTGTATGTATATGATGGTTATTCCGTCTTATTTTACCTTTCGTTACCTAGAACTTCTAAAATTGACTTTTAGTTGGTGCAGGCCCCCATCAGTAGATAGACCCCGTAGCACTATCGAGGACAATAACAATGCGAAGTCTGTGAAATTGGATGCTGCCGCACATTCTCACATTGAAAAGCATCGGTATTATTACTACTGTTGTTTTTGAGTTTGTTGACGATAATTACTCGGGATATGATGCAAAAATCACCCCACGTTTACCCCGAACTGTAAGTAGCAATTTCAAGTTCTGAGGTTTTTTGGTGCAAAAACCCAAAAGAAACAGGGCTACTAAAATTACATTTCGAATGGTTGGTTTAATTGCCCCATTTTTGGGTGTTCTTGTGCCAAAACCTTGAACCTGTGGTTTGCACTCTGGGGTAATAGTTGGGGCGGTTTTTTCACCATATCCCTAATTGTTTCTTCATATTAATGCTTCTTGAAATAATATTCAGAAGAAATTCACATTCACCACGACAGACAGTGATTATTGTAGGTTGTTCCACCTAAATCAGCTTTAGCAAAAGTTGTAGATCTGTTTATGGTATATTAAAATCATAGAGCTTTTCATATTCTTGTGACGATAAATAATTATGTGTTTATATTTATCTCGGTGACATGAAATCTCATTTTATTAATAAAAGTTGAGTTCTTACTTTCTAGATAAACTGCTCAGTTGCCTGTAAAGTCCTATCATCTTAATTAGGAATCTCTGAAAAAAGCTACACCAACATTTGAAGAAATATAAGTCCCCAAACTTGTAACATGTTTTCAGGTGCTATGAGCCAAAACACTTCATCGCTTTAGCAGAATAAGAATAGAATTGCCTTTCTCCCCCTTCTTTGAGCTCCATTTTTAAGCAGATGTTCCCACATATTATAGTAATGTGTTGTTATCTACAGAAAGCTACAAGAAGATTTGACAGATGAAATGGTTGTTTTGGCACGACAACTCAAAGAGAGTAGCCTCATGATGAGTCAATCCATAAAAAATACTGAGAAGGTGAGCAAAACTTTGATTGATCTCCAACGCTAAGCAATTTGGAACTGGTTTTTTTGCACGACTATGGGCTTTATGCTGTTTCCTCCTATCTTGAGATTCATTCAAGAAAGGCTTAAAATGCTGTAGATAGAAACACACTACATATAGAAATCAATATCATGTATGTATATACTAAATTTTAAATGAACTTAGTTGGCATGTAACCAACATATGATCGTTGCAGATACTAGACTCGACTGAGAAAGCAGTCGAGCACAGCTTGGCGAGTACTGGGCATGCAAACACTCGGGCAATGGAGGTGTACTCGCAGAGTATGAAAACATCGTGCTTCACGTGGCTGTTGATGTTTGTCATGACATGCATATTCATCATGGTGGTTCTATTAATTCGCGTTACTTAGGAACATCATTGGCTCTATTTGTAGAATACGGCTAGCTTGTTGTATGTTGCTTTTGGGGGACGATTTCAGCATCAAAATCATGTGTATGCTAATTATGTTTGGAAATGGTAATTCCAAGAAACAGTGCTCCACAGGAAATCAATCAAGATTGAAAAAATGCTATCAACATTTTGGGGAATGAATGATGTGATGTGATTATTAGCTGATCTTGAATAATTATTTCTAAAGTGGACTGAATAATTTATTTACTAATTTCATTCAATATAAATTTTATAATTCTAGACTTGACCGATCTTGTAGAAATATTCCAATATCTCACTTAAAATTAAAATAAAAATAAAAAAAAAAGTTTTTTCTTTTACAGGATTTGTCTGTGGTTGGAATGAAGATGGTTGGAGCGTCTGGTTGTCTTTTAGCAAGAAGAATGAAGAAAATGGGACCTGTGAAGTCAATTTCACATCCAAAAAGTTGGAATAAAATAAAGAAAAACAAAGGAGGAATGGACTTCTTCATCCAACGACTTTACCATCTTCAGTTGTTTACATGCGCTACCGACAACCACTACATGTTACAACTCACAACTATACTTTTTAAATAATAATAATAATAATAATAATTTATTCAATTTTGAAAAAATATAGAAAAAGTTAATGAAGTGCACCAGCCGGGAATCGAACCCGGGTCTGTACCGTGGCAGGGTACTATTCTACCACTAGACCACTGGTGCTTCTTGAGAAGGTGAAAATTCTTTTACATTAATATCTAAAATGAATGAGATCCACTTAAATTAATATAATTATGTTTAATGTTTCGTTTGCGGCATCTGATAAATTATGATCCATCAAACAGTTTAACATAAGGTTTTTTTTTTAAAAAAAAAATTTATATAGATGTAAAAATTCTTATTCATGACAATATATAATTCCTGAGCTTGATGATTTTGTTTTGAACAGACAAGTTTTGTTTTCTTTTGGAACCCGTATAAACTCATTATTCCGTTGCACTAATTTTTTTAATAGGTACACCAATTAATTGGAGAGGAGATATTTTTTCATGTCCTCAACCTATAACTAGGTAATAAATATGCAACATTTACACTATACGCGCAATTTATTTTTATTTTTATTTCTTTGAAAAAAAAGATAATCTTAATTTAAATTTACATACTTAGATGTTTTCGAAATAGTTCGAATTCATGATCTCTTCGTCACAGATAAAATAATTTTACTACTACACCCCGGGCTGGAACATACGCATTCTATTATTGTATTGCTTCATTTTATTCGATTTCTTATACAAGTCTTAAAAATATTCATTTCTTTCGTTTGTAACTAAATAATAGTATAATTTTCGGACACTGCAAGGAGCGCTTAGTTTCACTTTTACAACAATGTTATAATTTTTCTTAAAAAAGAGAGAGAAGGGAATGGATAGATAGATAGATATACATGTTGGTACACCACAAAGCCCTAAATTGGAAAGTGATATGAGTTTGATTGACTATATATCAATTAAATGATTAGTTTGTGTAAATTCACAATCCTTAAATAGTTAATATAGAGAAAAGGATAAAGTACTATAGTTATTAGGAAAAGAGATATTTATTAATTAATTCATTTATTAATAGTTAATATGCACAAAAAATAATCCAACTTCATATTTATCATATATATGCACAACAAGAGGTTTGCATTCTTTACAATTTTACCATAATTCCTTATAAAAAACATCATATTAAATTAATATCAGTTTCTTATAATATATTATTTACTAAATCGTTTATATTATAATATATGTATAGGGAATGGATTCAGTGAGAAAAAAACACTCGTAAGAAAATAAAAACATCGTTTGATTATGCTTATGACATTGTTTGATTATGCTTATGACATTGTTTGATTATACTTAAGTATATTTTTTTCTTTTAACATTTAATTAGAATTTAATCCTTGAATGGGGTCCTATTTTTATTTTTTTTTATCTTTTGCATTTCTTTTACTCTTTTTTTATTTTTATTATAAGTCATATATGTAGCTGAATGTAAATATAATAATTATTAACTTAATTGACGGACAAAAGTTAAATATACTTTTGGATAAGAACTAAAAATCATATACAAGTTTTTTTTAATTTTATTTATAATGTTTTATCATAAAACTAAAGTTCTCGCATGTTTAAAATTAGTATAATTATAAATTAACTTGTACTAAACAGAAAAAAAAAATTCATAAAAAACTTCGAGATGGATTGTGGGAGACGGTCTCTCAAAGAAATTGTAGGAGACAAATTTCATAAGATTCATTTTTCAAAAAAGAATTTATACATCATTTACTGAATAAAAATGCATTATCTACTCAATAAAACTAAATACATTATAAAAATACATTATTTACTAAAGAAAAATAATTCATTTACTAAAAAATTCAATTAAAAAATATGAATAGATTTAAATCCGTTTGGTTAGGAATTATGATGTAATTTCCACCTTTATTATATGTCTTGAAGTGTCAAACGCCACTAACTAGTGAGTCTCTAGCTTAGATTAATTCAAACTTGTAAAATCCTATTTAAAAATTTATAGAGTTATAACGGAGCTGATTGCAAGCAAGTTTGGAAGAAAAAAAAAACTGGCTACCACCTGCGAGTTCAAGAAAATAGCAACCAACTTGGAAGCAATTTGGAGTTTGCTAGTTGAAATGTCTTCACCAACAAGGACCAATACATTTGAAAGTTGCTGGCTGACACGTCATCACAAGTAGAGGTTCACCAGCAAGGGTGAAACCCAAACTCGCAAATAGAGACAATGAGAACAAGTCAGACAACGCATACTTTTCAAGCCCAACCAATAAGTATGGAGAACTTAAAGTCTGTGGATTTTTTAAAACTTGTTCATCCAAGGAATCAATCAACATAAATTCCTCGAATTGGTTAAAAGTCATCCTGACAAAAGACAACAAGTCTACCTGCTACTGACAACAAATTAAAGGACCCAACATTTCAAAAAAAGTGAGACGCTCGATTCAATGGATTCCATATATCTCTAAACCACTACAATTCAAACCTTCTGGATTCCGCCTATAAATAGAGGAAGAGTTCAAGTGGAGAAGCTTACCGAATTTACGAAAGTAACCGAAACTCTGCACAATTTTCTACTCAAAGTTTTCAAGTTGTTCTTTCCTAGCTTACCGTGTGTCATTTTTGACATGAGACTCTTAGCAACCTTGCTAGAGTTACTGCTTGGTTCTCTCGCCGTCTAAGTGGAAAATAATTTCGGAGTCACTACTTTTCCAAGTAGTTGATGATTATGAGTTTTCGCACTGAAACCAGCAAGTTCAGAGAGGAACTCGAAAGCTCTCAATGACCAACTGGAGGCTGCGAGGTATGTCCTCACTCCAAGTTGAAGAAGTGAAGGCAAACGAAAAACTAGACGAGTATGCTTGTGGATTGGCAGACGGAGATCTACCAGCAAGATACAGATCGTCTACTTCTTTGTAGCCCAAACTTAGTAGATTTCCAGACATTGGTCTGAAAATAGGACGTAGGACAATTGAAGTCCGAATCTCTATAATATTCTTGAGTAATTTACAGATTTCTTTAAGTTATTTGCTTGGATTTAAAATCCAATACTAAATAAAAACTCACTTAAACAACCACTTTTTTTAAGAAATAAGTTGGTACTTGAACAACTACCTTGTGAGTGCAAACTTGTAAAACTTTCCATCGGGTAACATATATATGATTTGGGACCAACACGTTAAAAAAAATGTAAGTCCGTTTCATACAAATTTTTGCCTAATACTAATCAATATCTAAACAAAATCCTTACGAACCATTTTAAATTTAAATATGCATGCACATGTTTATATATTCTACCAAAACTCAACCAATCTCTAGCCCCTCACTCATTTTAGTAGATCGAATGCAACATTTCCTCAAATACATTATACTTTATACCAGGCTTTCTTACATCAAGAAATATTATACATAATTTTGAATATTTTCAAGCATATCAAGATCATATATTAAACCACACCTACATATAAGAGAGACCCAAAGAATCTTGATTGCTGATTCATACCAAGAATCTATGTTTACAAAGAATTGCAAGTAAGATTAGTAACTAACCTATATCATGAATTGATTAATTCCTCACTTATATTGTATCTTCGTCAAATAAATAGATTAAATATATTAATAGTGACTGAAGCCGCGGCCTGCTATGAATTTGATCATATCAATTTTATATTTATCAAATTCGGACATGTTTTGAAAAGAACAGAACGAAGCAAAGAAGTTGAGATTATCAAAGAACAACACAAACCCTAAGATATCCAAATTAGGGCTAGATATATAATGGCAAAATGAAAAAAAAAATAGTTATATATTTATATAGATATTAGGCCACACATGTAATTAATTACCAGAAAAGTGATGATATGCAATTCCCTTCAAGAAATCTCATGAATTATATCTAAACACAGTAATCCTTTATTACAAACCTCATCATCGATCAAGATTCAAGATTCAAGAATGATCATATTCATAGCCAGCCAAGACGAAGCTCCAAATCCAATTCCTTATCCTGCTGATTCTTGGCCTCCCCTTCTTCGACCAAGCTGAGCCGTGCGATTCTCCAGTCTCCGGGGATGACTGGATTCGAGGGCTGCGGCCGATCCCAGTCGGAATCATCTCGATCACGATGGTGCTGGTGGTTGCTCCTCTCGTACGAGGTTGAATTAGTTGATACGATAGGTGGTAGGAAATAGGGCAAGTCATGATGATGAGGCTGACGAGGTGGAGTACTCCCGAATCTAGAGCCGCCGCTGCCGGCGTCGCCATGTTGCTTAGGTTTGTTTCTGGCTCTGTCTTTCCGGTGGATGTTCATGTGGCCTCCTAGGGCTTGCGCAGTGTTGAAACCCCTCTTGCAGAACACGCACTCGTACGATCGCCCTATCCCTGATGAATCGTCCTCGCACGATTCTTCTTGGTAATTGGATTCCATGTCTGAGAGAAGAAGAGGACTAGGGATGGATGCGAGGGAATGAGACAACATATATAAGTGCCGGGAGGTAATAATTTATGAGAGGAGACGGTCGTCTTAATGATTTGAATTGTATTAATTAGACTCTTCCTTCTCCAAGGAATAAAGGCCGGCCGTGTATTAGATTGATTACACACATTATTAATTAGCATTTTCTTCTGAAATTCTTTTCATTTTAATTTTCTATTTCTCCCTAGTAGGGGAAAGTGAAGAAAAATGATTTAGACCAATAAAGCTTAGGGTGTAAATGAACCAAATTATTCGTGAGCTACTCGGATTTCAACTCGATAAAACTCGTTCGTGTTCGTTTAGTAAAGCTCGTTTATCAAACGAACCAAACCTGAGCATCATAGTATTCGACTCGTGGGCAGGCTCGTTAGCTAAAATTAGTAAGAAATATAAAATAACTACTTTTATAAAAATAATATTTTCATGATTTAAGAGTAACAATAATGATAAGTCTTTTTAATAATGAAAAATTTAAGAATTTGAACATGAATATGATATTAATTTTGGAATATTTAAATAATTTTTTTCTTCACAATTATAATGAAAATTTAAAATACATTATAAATTTAGAAAGTTCGTTTAGGTTCGATTAAAGCTCAATAAAGTTCGTGAACATTAAAATATTCGATGAAAAAGCTCGAAGCTCGACTCGAAACTAAACGAGTCAAATTTGAGCACGGCACTACTCGACTTGACTCTGTTCGATTACACCCCTAATAAAGCTATTGAGTTTAACTTTGAAAAAATATGTTCTAATTGCAAACTAATTATAATGAATATTAAATTCGGAATATTTGGATCATCAAACACTTTACAAAAACGATTTAAACTGATTCGGATGAGTGATATTCTTTCTTTTTATTATTTTTTTTTAAATGAAGCATATTGTTTAAATATTACGGAATTTCTTCAACGTAACTCAAACCATAATCAATTAGTTCTATTCAAAGTGCTTCACAGATTCACCCTTGTACCCCAATCTTTTTTTCCTTTTTATTAAATATATATTTGTACATATTATTAATATATTTTTTACGAGTTTTATCAATTCAGCACTCGAAAGATAATTTCATTATCGAATCAGGACCCAAAAGATTAATTCTCAATTCAAGACCAGAAAGATCACAAAAATTCTCAAATCCAAGACCCGAAATTAAGATCATACAATTCTCAATTCAGGACCTCAATATTAAGTCCGTGATTGAGAATTGTTTGATCTTTTGGTTCTTGGATTGACAAATCATCTTTTCAACCTTAAATCAATAATTAAACTATCTTTTGAATCTTGAATTGATAATTCTCCTATTTTTAATATGATTTATCCCAAATTTATTTTATTTATATATTATAGCCTTGATTTTAACTTTTTGGATCAACCACTGCACTTAACCAATTACGTTTTAAAACCGGGGGGACAAATATTATTGTCGTTCAATCATTATAACTTGGTCACTCTTTCCAAGTTTTTGGATCAAATAATTAACCGATAATCACGGTTTTGTATACTCAAATATCAATTCAAATTTAATTTTGTAAACGTGTTCACATAGTTGTATTACTTAATTTAACTGTATGTATTATGTATATACCAACCCAAGTTCATAATATATTTGAGGATCAAATATTATGAGTCAGATTTGTAGTTTTCAGTTGTCCTATATAATTAATAATAGTAATCGCAACTTCTTTTTGCATCAGTTTTTTTTTATTTATATTTTTATTTTTATTTTTCTCTCTCTCTCTTCATTTTCATCACAATCACGATCACTTTAATGTATCATTATCATCGTTAAAATATATAATTCTTCTCAAGTATAATAATACCCAGTCGCGACGGCTTTTGATTTTAAAAAATAAAATTAAGATACCCAATAATGTTAGATTATGATCTATGACCTCAGATGCATCAAAATCAATTCAATTAATAATTTCATCATGTTTGTATGGCGGATTATGGGAAACTAAACAATTAATTGAAAATCCCCTTTCACCTAATACAGATGGTTAAACCATTTGATTAAAAATACACGTATATATGTAAGACTTCATTTTTGTATGATTATGATTCTATGCATATATATTAGAAAATTCGGAATAATTGTAGAATAAATCATGTGAATTTGGGTCACTCTTTTATAGTTTAAACTAATTAATTATTAATGTGGAATAAAGCATGTCTCTTTTGGTTAGTTAAATAAAATACATTAAAAAAAATAGGGTTCGTTTTGGTTACGTTAAATGGAGTAAGAATTCAACACTGCACACCTGCAGGCCAAGAATAGTATAATAATACTAGTGTATATTTTAATCTAGATTAATTATTACAAGTGTTACTTATTAACTAAGGATTTATATATATTGAAATTTGGATTAAATATAAATGAATTATAATCGACAGTTGAGAAAGAAAGAAAAAAACCCGTGAATTATTACTATAACATGTACAACAACAAAAAAAATATAAGACTATTATATATGAATTTAAATTAATGTATTGTTATTAAAAAAAACTATGAGACTATTAACAAACTTTTTTAATAGAAATTATGTATTTATTTAAATTCGTATATTCTCATATGCGCACAAGAAATCTCTGAGTCCATGACCTAAATATTTTGTTATAAGCAACATACTTTCATGACTATCCTAAATAGAGGACAATTTACAATTTTTAATGTGAATCATTAATCGATCGATTTTAGATACAGGGTGACATAATCCACCGTTACCATCCATGTGGAGATTTTCAATTTTGAATCAAAGTTTCATACTACTTCTTCTGTCCCGGCTAAATAGTCTTATTTGTTTTTGGCACAGTTACCAATAATTGTGAGTGCAGTGGAATTAATATATTATTGGTGAGTGTGAAAAGGTTTGCCGTTGTAGGAAATGAAATTAATAGATGGGACAAACCAAAAGGACAAATGAGACTACTTAGACGAGACATAATGATAAAACTTAAATTGATTTTGTAATTAAATAAATTATATATTTTTCTTAGATAATTAAGATAAGAAGACTGTACGTAGTTGATATTTTGTATGGAAAATATAGAAGAAAACTTAATTAGAAGAGTCTAGCTAATTGTGAGAATATAAAAAAATCTAAAATGATAGAACAATGATAAAAGAGAAAATGTGTAGAATCTCTAGAATACTCATAGTAATAGTATATATATAATCATGTTATGCAATGTTATAAAACTTGCTAGGCAATTTCTGGGCGCCGAAGGGGGCCTAGCGCCTAGGCGGTCTAGGTGGGGCCTAGACGGTTTTAGATAATTGAACTATTTTTATTATTATTTTTCTTATATTTCGAATATTCAAGCATTTTAACAAAATAAAACATAGTTAATATGTACCAAACATCCTAAATAAATGTAGGACACATTCAATATTTTGGTTATCATTTTTTTCATTCAAGCACACAACAGACAAATTAGTAATTTAAACTTCAATTTACGTACATTCTTTATATTGTTATAGACTAATATAAGAAAGAAAAAAAAAGTAAACAAAGGGGCGAGGCAAGACAAAACGGTGTTGGCACGCCCATGACGAGGGCGGGGAGCGTTCTTATGAAATTTAGTGTTGAGGTTTTGAGGAGGTACACGAGTGTGTGATTTTGCAAAAAAAAGGGGAAAATTTTAGATTTTTTATATAATTACCGCCTAACCTCCGCCCAGGCCGAGTACTCTCCCGCCCAAGACGAGTACTCCCTCCGCCGAGCCCGCCCAGACCGAGTACTCACCGACTAAAAAAAATGCCCAGAAAGACCGAGTAAGGGTTACTCTGCTCGGCAAGGGCCGCCAGTGCCTAGGCGGCGAGTACTCGGCCGCCCAGGCCGAGTTTTACAACAGAGATGTTATGTAAAGAAGTAATAAAAATTGACTTGAGAAAAATCTTAGCATGATCAATATTTTTTTGGCAATTACTCACTCCGTCTCATTCTATTAGTCTCATTTGCTTTTTTTGTCTGTCCCACTCTATTAGTCCCATTTCCTAAAATGGCAAACTTTTTCACACTCATCAATAAAATATTAATTCCACTACACTCACAAACATTGGTTTCTGTGCCGAAACCATATGGGACTAATAGCGCGGGACGGAGGTAGTATTAATTAAAACTATAAAACATTATTTTTCTTAAAAGCAAATTAAATCAGTAACATGTAACTTTTTATTATAATTGCATAAACAGATTGCCATCTAAGGCATGTACTATTTTATGTTTCCACATTTTTTCTTTCTATTATTTTTTTCTGTTAGTTCTTTTACGAACTCTCTAAGTTGAAGACTCTTCCTTCCATAAATTAAGATTTTCTAATTAAATCATGGGGGTTTAGTTAATCGAGAGATTTCAAAAGAAAAACTTAGCGTGTTAGTTCGCTCAAAAAAAATTTTAAAAAAATGAATGAATGAAAAAGGGTTCACTACCAAAAATTCATCATTTTGCGACCACAAAATTGGTTGCAATTTTTGTACTTAAATTTTGTGCCCTGCGTTCACAAGGAGGTTCGAACTCAGGACCTCCCGCACGCGTGATGGGCGCATTACCACTGAACCAAACAATAATCTCATGCATCATACGCACTAAAAAATATAAATATAAAAAAGAAAGAACTTAGCGACGGATTCGCGACCAGATTTTTGGTCGCAAAATTTAGCAACCAATATTTTGGTTGCAATTCGGTCGCTAAATTTAAAATTTTATTCCGTCGCAATTCGGTTGTTAATCCGTCGCTAAATTGCGACCCTTTTTTGGTCGCAAATCCGTCGTAAATTTGCAATTTTTTTGTAGTGGTTATTTTAAGGGTTGATTTGTTCTTTTTTTTTAATAGAAATATTAATCTAAGTTTTAACAGTCAAATATTCTCAAAAAATTCGAACCCATAACAAGTTGCTTTCACCACTATACACCCCCGAGCAAGAGACTATTCAATATTTACAAGTTAGTTGTTGTTGCATATTTTACCTGTGAAGTTTACAAGTACTCCTAATAGATTCTTTTTAATAGTTAAAGCTTTTCAAGCAAGAAATTTAAAAAATAATTTTCTAATTACTTTGAGAAAATGCTCTTTAAATTTTATTTTTTCTCAATATTACACAACTAATCCAATTCAAGTTAGTTTTTTGAAACGGCAATATCAACAAACACATGAGTGTAATATTAAATGATAAAATAATACATGATAAAAGTAGAACAATTTTTATTAATTTTATATAATTATATTGTGCTTATACTAAGTCGGACACTGCGAGCGGGCATTGGCTGAGTATCAAAATTAAAAATAAAAATAAAAATTAGGTTAGCATATCGAAATTCATCAAATAATATCTAAAATTCAAATCCATTTTATAATTGAAGTTGAACTGATCTTCGCAATCTGTCAAAACAGTGATCCGCCATTTATTAATCTAATTAAACAATAATATTATTTTTTATTAACAAATGAGATAATATTTATTTGATTATGTACATCTTCATACCAGGTAAAAATAAAATGGGTGTCTGAAGTAGTTAGCAAGATGTGATGTGTGTAATGACAAAATCACTTTATTTGGTAACATATATTTATGCAATCTTAAAATTTATCAGTGTTAGAATTAAAACGTTGTGCATAGAGGCGGATCCAGAAATATTTATTAGGGAGTGCATCATTGGATTTTTATAACAAAAGAAATGCATTATCAAGTAAAAACATCACTTATAATACTTATAAAATGTTTAAAAATTAATTATATACTAAAATTAATCTCAATGATATATAAAAATCAAAGATTTTACAACTAAAACTAAAAAAAAAATTGGCACATCTTGTTTATGAGCCGTCACACTCTCTTCTTCTTTAATCTCAGTCCCTTTTCTTCTTAACAACTCATTGAAGAGATAATCATCTCATAAAAATATCATATCACTTATTAAGAAATTGAAGCCCATCCCAACCCGTGGGTAGATACGAATAATTGAATTTCTTTATCATGAATTAATTAGATTTAAATTTGTTCATAATCATATGTTTTTCAGTATACATATTATATTTAAAATTTATTGTGATATATCAATTATTTATGTTACAAATTTAGAGATTCAAATTCATATCTATATAGGCATAGACTTTATTTTAATATCGACTTGACTTATTTTATCAAAAAATCAAAGACTTCTTCCGGCTTTTTATTTGAGCAAATTTGGATTAATTAGTAAATTTGGGCCGAAGCCCAGCTTAGGCTTAGTAATTTAAAAATAAACAAATTAGAATGTGTCTTAGTTATATTTAATACTCCCTCCGGTCTGGTTTATTGGACGTTTTCGTCCGTCCCACCTTATTAGGTCACTTTCCTAAAATATCAAATTTTTCACACTAATCAATAAAATATTAATTCTATTACCACTTACAAATATTGATTATCGTGCCCGATCAAAATAGTCCATTTGACCGAGACGGAGGGAGTAATTATTTTAAAGCAAAGTCTTATATTGTTTTGAAATTCACAAAATAATATACTCCCTCCGTCCCAGATTAATAGTCTCATTTGCTTTTGACACAATAACCAAGACATGTGAGTGTAGAATAAGTTGAGTGGAATTAATATTTTATTGTTGAGCGTGAAAAAGTTACCCTTTTTAGAAACGGGACTATTAAACTGGGACGCACGAAAATGAGAAATGAGACTATTAAAGTGGGACGGAGGGAGTATATGATTTGGAAATATATTAATTCTTAATAGTTCGAATGAAATAGTTTTTTTTTAAAAAAAAATTAATCAAGAATGTTGTTATAAGAAAAAAGCTAAGAGAGGGTTTCCTGCAAATCAGTCTATGTAATGTAGCTTAATTCCCTTTGCCTATGGATAATCAATTCATCGATTCTCACTGTAAATAAAAGTCCATTGATTTATATGAATCATATGATTAACATAAGAATTCATCGAAACATAAAAATCAATGATTTATTTATTGTCAATATCTTTAGATTAATCACAATCGATCAATTCTTGAATTATAAAGATAAAGGATCAATATCAATTATACCGGACTCATAAAATAAAATCTACATATATATGAAACAATCTCACAAATATTATTGTCAAATGCCAAATAAACCATGCTCATTTATTTCCCCTAGCTATACATTGATTAAAATTTGAAACCCTTCCAATTAGTTAGATGAGAAATATTGAAAAAGATGAGACAGATGAGAAAAGGTTCCAAAAAAATAATAAATTAGATATGTATGTGAGTTGCTAAATGTGGAAAGGTGATGATGGCAGGCATTTGTTGGGAACATGCATGTTGGAAAATGCAATATCCAATGCAGTTTCATGTTTCACAAGTTTGTACTCTGCCCTGCATACCCCTCTTGTACCTTTCACTTTACCCATTCATGGTACAACTCTACAGTGCCCACCATTTATTACCCTCAAACAAATCATGTCACCCACATTTTATCTTCTTTGTCCCTTCCAATCCATATCACATGCATATACTATATATATATGTGTATGTATGTATTGTTTCTTTTTCTCTGAAAGAAATTTAATGAGCTTTTAGATTGAGATTTAACTTGGTTTATTTGAATCATGGATTTGGACAACACCAGCCTCTGTACGAAATTAATGTATGCATGGCTCTATTTTTCACCAATTGAGCTTTGGTTTTGAGTTATGATTGTATTTGTTTTTTTATGGAAAAATAGACAATTTCATTAATCAATTATATATTCAATATATATATCAACCATCATGCATGTATATGTATTAGATCTGGGATTAACAGAGCCAGATTTACTCGTTATTTATAATAAGTGAAAGATATTGTGCACAGAATTTATTAAAATATTAGATATATAATAAACATGAAATATGTTATAAATTTAAATACATCTAGGGACTGGAAATTACTTGGACTATAATTTCATTTTTCTGAAAAGAAAAAAAGTAAGAGTTAAATTAACAAAAGTCCCAGTGAAAATGTCAAAACTACATTGAGTTTGAGAATTGAGATGATGAGTCTCTAAGAACATCCAAGTCTAAGCTCCAAATCCAAACCCGAACCCGAACTCGAACCCAAATCTGGGATCAAAGCCAAGTTCAAATCCAACCTAACAAATTCTTTGGCATTGAGATCATTCTTGGTAGTGAAGGCAAGAACCGGCCCTTCATTCTTCATGCCAAGATCCTCTGTGAGAAGGGCCATGATTTTGTGTGGAGAAGAACGGCCATCTTCTTGCAGAGAAGGTGGGATATCGATGACATCGCTAAATGGTGGAAACTTAGATGTGAAGGGTATGGGAAAATTAGGGTTAGGGTTAGGGTTAGGGTTAGGGGTAGGGGTAGGGGTAGGGTTTGGATTTGGATAGAGCCTCATTCTTGCCCTATCTCTCCTGTGCACATTCATGTGCCCACCAAGAGCTTGTGCAGACATGAACTCCTTGCTGCAGAAGCTGCACCTGTAGCTCCTTTGAGGCCATGAAAACCCGTAAGCACGATCTCTCTCGAAGCTCGAATCACAGGACTGCTTCAGTTTCTCCATGGATCGATCCATCAAGCTGGTATATATGAGGAAGATGGGACTTGTTTTAATTTCTTGTACTGGATATGTGACCAAGAAGGCAGTAGTAGTCAAATGTACTATCTATACTATACTATACTAAGAGAGAGAGAGAGAGAGAGAGAGAGATATGAGTGATGAGATGTGGGTTTGTAAGTGAGGGTTGTGTGTGAGAGTTATGTAGGAGTTCATCTGCAAATTGTCTGTTGCCAAAAATGGGGATTGCTTAAAAAATGAGTGCAGGGGGCTTTAGGGTTGCATTTTTGCCAAATGGAGGTGAGTGTTTAACATTCTTGACGTTGATTGTATCATTGTTACCACATTCTCAATTCAAATCTTATTTACTCCCAAATTTGAATTTGTAGATTGATGTTAAGATCATAATTAAGTAATGTCATCACGTGTGACATGAGTAGTAATATTTTTCGATTGGAATAATAGTGATGGAAATTAACTAATTAATACAAATCATATCAAAATACGAGATAAAATTAATATTATTGTATAATATATATATATACATATTCAAATACCTATTATTTGCATGCCCACAAACATTTACACTATGTATATATATGTCAAAATGTTGAGAAAATGTAAAAGATTGTTTACGCATAAAGAAAGTCATAAATTCGAACCAAAATTGATAGAGTTGTGAGTGCACGCTAAAAAATATGCAACGTATCGACAACAAACAAACGAGAGCAGACAGAAAATAAGAAGTTGATTCATCCCAGATCATAAACAATTGACAAGAAAATATTTAACAGAAGAAATCTGTAAAATAAATCCTTCAATAGAAGGGCTCAAACGATTCAACCAACTCTGATTCGACTCAATTGAATGAATATAAATATTAAACTGGATTACTGGAAACAAAATCTTGTCTAAATCTATCCTTCTCATCCGGTTTCATCCTCTTCCTCCGACAAACTTGTAGCTGCTTATCAGTGGCTGTCATAACATATTTAGTCAATGCAAGTTAATTAAACCGATTCAGACAAGTTTATGGGACACTTACAGTTAGCCATTGGGCACTTCTCCTGATGAAGGATGCTTCAGCAGACGAAACGCAATCATCTCATGTGATCAGGTAGTTTGTGGAAGTAAGAAACTGAAGCCGGAGTTTTCACGAATGAGTGGTGGTGGTTCAATGTCAGAGATATCGAAAGTCTCCATTGATTTGGACATATCATCCACGGAGAATGGAATGCTGCAATACAAGGAATCTAAATTAAGCTTATCAGAGGAAAAAGATATCTAAATTTGGTTTCTCATGCTCGACCTCGAATCATCATCCAGCAGGAAGGAACTACTAACAGCATTGTTTGAATCCTCAGTCATCAATACCCTCATGCTGGATATTACCTGTGACAGAACAATCCAAGTCGACCGACTCAATATTGCTCTAAGTATGTAAAACAAGTGTTTTATTGCTGGTTACATGGTTATTTTGTATTTTGTATCAAGGCATGGACATTAAGGTACAGAAAGAAGGTGCTTCCGTTGTTAACATCTCACGAGCAGTCAAAATATGACGAGAACATTAATCACTTACATCTGGTGACAAGCTATGTGTGCCATATTTGTCATCCCAATACATCGTACTGATTCTGTACAGTTGTTGTATGCTGAGGACCTGTTAGAGACACAGAAACTCATCAAGATGAAATGTGGATCGGATATCAGAAAAAGAGTTGCACTAGAGAAATGCATTTAGACAACTTACGGGACAAAGATCATGACTTATTTCATCCAGAGTCTTCTTCGGCTTTTGATGTATGACCTGTACAGTAGTAATAAAACATAATGATACATGTTGTGTGAAACGTTACATTGGCCAGAATCTAGCTAAAGTCATTTCGATATCATAGCTGACACGCTGTGTGTGCGAGAAACAGAGAGAAAGAAAAGAAATACCAGGAATCCAATAGCCTGTCGTATATGCTTGAGCTCATCCCAAGCCGTACCAGCATACTGGAATATGAAGCAAGTTAGCAGGCTGAAAAGAGTGAACATGTAGTTTAGATTTGCTAATATTGTATAATACCTCATCAGTTGCTTTGTAACACCAATGCTCCAATTCAGCCAATCCAGCCTTAACATACTCGCCATTACTAAATGAACAGCATTCTCGTCTCAACAAAAGACTGCAAGAAACAACATTAGTTCACAGGTATGATTACGGAGCTTTGTAATACATAAACACAGTAATGTTGATGTACGTACCTGTTGAATAGCTGTACATTGATGAATGAGAATATCTGGGTGAACACTTTTCGAACTAAAAATGGAGGTACCTGAAAAAGTGCAAATTCTGGAATTTATGAACATCTAATTAAAACTTAGACCAGAAACTGTGCATAAGAGCTATTGAGATGTTGACCAGATCTAAATCTCCAGTTTTTTCTTCTAAAACTGCTACATTTTTTGGATTTCAGATGAAAATGAAAATCTAAAGCCATTGTTATAAAGCCTTGATGATTAGTTATTATTTGGGGTTCTTTATCATAAAATAGACTTCATTGAATTCTGAAAAGTCACTAGTATTCTTATTTTATTTTTATTTTTTTTAATGTATACATTTAGAATTCAGAATCAAAATTATCTAAATCATAAAATAATGAGCCACATGGTGGGAATGTTAAAAATATAATTTCCATAGATCTATAATAGACAAAAGAGTGCAGCAAGGCATCCTTACATGATTTGTTTTGAGTATATTCAGGAAATTCCCAAGGCTGTTCACAATTCCTTGCCAGTGGGCAATTAGGATATCCTGAGCTGCAGCATTTGCGAGATTACGTGCTGCTCCTTTAATTAAGTTTGCTCTGGATATTCTCGGAGCCTGTACCGATCATGACACAAACATTAAGTAATGATGAATGAGATTTGCTACCTGATGTGGTATTGCAAAGGCTAAAGCTGAACTCCTTTGATAATTCTTATATCAACTACATTTTTAAAAAAATACCTGAATGCACAGTCCGAGTTGTGGAGAGATTTCTTTCTTCAAATTGTCACGAATCATTCCATAAATCTTCTCCACATAAGCAGTCAACTGCTGTTTGAACAGCAATGCAGGGTATTTGGCATCCACTTGGCGTGCGGTACCCATTGCATCATCACCGAGTAAAGAAAGATTAACACCTGGAGGGGTACCACGGAAACTCTGGAAAAAAAGAATTTCGACAGTTGGAAAAAACATATAGACTTCACTTGAAAAGTATAATGGAATTAAGTTGCACCTGTGTCATTCTCCCAAACAAAGTGGCTGATGGAGATCGCCGATGTTGTGGAGCCGCTCCAGCCGCCCCCCCTGCTTTTAGAGTGCGTTGCAGCAGTAGCAATAAAGTCGATGCATTAGACAGCCAATATGCCAAGATATCATTGTTGTCCTGGGTCTTCAATTTAAAATCACTTTAAAAGTCATAAAGGGGTAAGGAAACTATTATTACAGAACATGGTATCTGTATCCAGTGATCAAACCTCAATAGCATTTCCAATGGTTTGTATAATCCTGTCAAATATGCTTGTCCTCTCAACCTCAAATGAATGCCACTGCCTAAGACATTTGTAGATGATGCAGGCAGCGATAGGTCTGCCTCTCGAAAATCCCAAATGCTGAGCAATACAACGGATAAGCAGATCTTGATACTCTTGTTGCTTCTCATTTAGAGACTTTTGAGGCCTGTCCTCCATCTCTGACTGTTCTCTTAGGATCATTGAAGGACTACGATAATCCTATAACGATATTAAAAGAATGAACATTAGAGAATGCTTCGTGTAGCAAAGTATTGCTTCAAAGTAGATGACTTACAACTGCTGTTTTTGTGCTTTCAGTCCTCTGACAAATTACATAGAATAAGATCATGGATATTAGTGAAAATGTTATATTGGCCAGAAAATTGACAAAACGGTTTGATTTAAAGTCACCTGCATAATTGACCTTGAATTTCTCGAAAGCATTTTATTATTCTGTGCCATAGCCAGGGCTTGCTGGCGAAGAACTTTATTTTCTGATTCTACATTGGTCAGCTTCTCTTCAAGCCTGAGAAATGCCAAATTCAGATCAACTATGCTAAATCAAATGTTTTCAGGTAGCTTTCAGCAAAAATATCAGAAAATAAGCAACCTCATTGTAACTATGTCAGACAGATAAGATAGGCCTGCCCAAGTAATTTAGAGCATACATGAAATTGAAGATATAATATCGGTTAAGTGCGAGAAACATCGTGGATAAAAACTAGAAATACTTTACCTGCTTATAGTATCCTGAAGCTGTGTTACTCTTTTCTCAGTTTCTTCTAGGTTCTGACTCTTTCCCTCAACTGAACTTTGGGCAGCATTAAATCTGCTTTCAGCATCATCAGCTCGTTTTTTTTCAGCTAGCAACTCTTCCTGTAAAACAAAATGATTATGTAGAAAACTGAAGCCAATGAGACCAGCAAGGTCTTTGAGGGAGTTTAATCACATTTGGATGAACATTACCTTCAGTTTTTCCATGTCTTCCGTAAGAGCCTCAATCTTTGCTGTATCCTCAACAGGAACTGGAGTTTCATGGACAATTGAGGAGGCTTCTTCAATTGCTTTGTGAGCTACCTCACGTTCGTGGGCAAGTTGTGCATTTGCTTCGTCCAATTTGATTTGCAGGGCTTCGAAGGCCTGCTGCAACTTTGACGAGTCTTGGGATTTCCCTTCTTCCAACTCTTGCTGGAACAAGGGTTTTTCAGTTTAATATAAGCAAAGATCAAGTACCTAATAAGTTTTTTGGTCAGAGAGTAAAAACTATGTATCATTCTGCATGTCACAATGAATGGATTTGTTTGTTGGAAGACATATATACATTTAGAAATGTGTATAGTTATATATCCACCCATAAGGAATAACTATGCATGAAGTAGATTTACCCTCCGACGTTTTTCCAGCTGAAGACGCAGTGTGAGGTCTTCCACCTGCTTTTCAAGCTTATCCTTAGCTTCTTTAAGAGCACCAGTTTCCTTAGCAGCCTGCAAAGTTGAAGTGTATAAAGATGTATAGGTAAAATGAAGGAGTGTGGAACTCTTTGTCTATCTTTCATATGGAATCAGGATTGTTCAGTCTCAGAAAAAAAAAGTAAATAAGAATACAAAATCCCATTCCACTAATGGAATAATATGCAATCAATTAATATAGAAATAGGGTACACATGAAATATGTTAGACCGATTAAGTACATAGGCATACCGATGGTAAGATCTTCAGTTGGTATTTTTGTCATCAAATATAATATGTGACTGGGATTGTGAATCGTTAGCCTGATACATTTTATCCTTTTAGAGGTTACTGTAAGAAACCAAGGCTTACCATTTTCAGTTTCCGAAGCTCTTTCCTAGCAACTCTTCCCCTCCATCTGCACTGGGCTACAATTGATGACCTTACGAGTTTCTTGTAGTATGAACAATCTCTATGACAACGCCAGCGCGCCTGAAATCATGTTTTCCTGTTATAAGATGACATCGATATCACACAGTTTTTCTTAGTCACCTGTATCATAGTTGCTGCTTTAGTTTGATTCTTATATCTGAACTGTCGGTGAGCAGCCATTGCTCTCATCCCTGCTTGCACTATTACAACTGATTCCTTGAGTCTGGAGTAGTTCTTTCTGGTCAAACGGCCTCTCGTTCTTGTCTGGATTTTAACAGTAGCTGCCTCCCGTTTCAAGTTACCAAATTGTTGGCAAGCAAGTCTTCCTGAGAGAGATCGATAAAGAAATGTAATAAAATCTCTCAACTGCTAACAAACAAATAAAATAGGAAATCAGAAAAAGTATTTATTCATTCGAACCTCTAGAAATGGATTGCATACAAAGTGCTGCCTTCAGCAAAGCAACAAAGTGTTTCCGGGCAATGTAAGTCCGAATCCTTCTTTGTATTTTCTTTGCTGCACTACCAAGTATTAGTGCCCTGCGGGTATCTAAATCAGCCATCTGACCAGCTCGCAGGAAGACCTGCGTCTTTCCTGTCTGCAATCAAAATTAGAACATCCCTCTAAGGAAACTAATATGATGAAGCTTCCTTTATCTAATATGTAATCTATGTAGGAAGGTAAAAAAAGAAACTTTGTAAAAGAGCTTGCCACACTGAACAAAATAAACAGTACCTGAGCTCCAGTCATGCCCATCTTCTCCAAAATCTTTTTGCAAGCTAATTTCTCATCGACACTGCTCAAAATTGTAAGGGTTTGTTACCAGGATATTATTAGCCTTCATAACAGACTCAAACAGTAATTTTACGTACGTTCCTTCCAAGACCTCCGGTGCAAGAATACCAAAACGATGAAGGAATTCATAAAATGTCTTACGAGTGGGGTAGCCAGCACAACTAATTCTAATCGCCTCTAGGACACCCTGTCAAGAAAAGGAGGCATGAAACAACTTGGTTATTTATTTAACAAAATATTTACTATCTGCACTCACACCACAGCGCAGTTGCTGCATGATATTGACGTTCTCAAAAATAGCAGGCTTGAGAAGATTGTTAGGCTTTACGCATCTAACATAGTGAGGTTCCGTGGAATTCAGTGTCTCCATCAATTGTTGCAGTTGCATCTGTACCATTTGAGGTAAACATCAGCATTTGAGAAGGATCTCACTAGCTCAATATTGCAAAAGGATTGATGTGTTGAAAATGCCAAGCAAGAAAACCAGATGTACCTTAAACCGAGCCCCTATAGATGAAAACTTAGAGGACTTATTTGAAGACTTGGTTGTTTCTTCAGGAATTGGAGGAAATAATCCTGCCACAAACGAGCATTTGGAAGCCCCCAGCAACTCTTGATGTTCGGAAACAACATAATCTTTGTTTTTATCCAAAAACAGATCGGATTGGTACAGAACCTGAATGCAATTGGATGACCTGTTCTTTATAGTTGAAAACAAAAAAAATTGTACAGAAAAGCTTTGTGAAAAGAACTGTATCCAAGTTACCTCTCCAGCATAATGACTAATCGTAAAATCTGTACGGGACAGTTTCGGTTTGATGAAACGTTTGTGGGATTTGAATGTCTGGTACAGCTTTTGTGAAAAAGTTTCATGTGTTGACTTTGGAAACATACTGAAATGAGGAACAGAGAAAAGGAACAAGGTGATGTAATAATGGAAGTGCAAAGTTGACATAAGTAGAACCTTACCAGGCCTCATCAAGAAGCGCTACGATACCTCCAGGTTTCTGCACAAGGACAGCAAGAGTTTTTTTTTTTTTGTTTGAAACTATTACTTCAATAGCATATGAAGAACTGAATGCTAGTTCTAGTATCAGAAGCCTAAATAGAGTACATATCAAAATTTGGATGATAGAAACATAATATATATCAAGTCCCTGAATTTCAAGAAAATTTATGCCAAGCCAACTAACCAGAAACGAACAAAATGGACAAAAACCGACTAAATAGTTAACAAATTAAGTGAGACTTGGAGCAAGGGTAAAAGATTTACCAAAAAGCTCCCATTAGAGTTACAGAACTAACAAAAGGATAGAGATTTAATATGTGACCACTTCCCATGCCAACTAACACGAACTGCAACTAAATCCAGCCTAAAGCATAGAGATTTTGTATTTATTAAGAAACCTTTTCAATAAGATCGAGGACATCTTGGTTATCAACAAATTCGATATAGCTCCAGTCGATCTCTTCTTTTGTGTATTCCTCCTGCTCCATCTTAAAAACATGCTGAAAAGGATTTTATAGAAAGTCAGTAATGGCTATGATCGACATCAATTCCTAATTGCTGAAAATGCATCAGGGAATAAATACCTGGTTAAAATGCTGCTGTAGCTTTTCATTGGTATAGTTGATACAAAACTGTTCAAAACTGATGGTACAAGATTATTAGTTAGCTCAGACAATCTACATAAAAGATCATCTTGGCGGTGTTTGATTAATGCTTACCTGTTTGTTTTAAAACTTTCAAAACCATATATGTCAAGAACACCAATCAGGACATTTGAATTTGGATCTTGCCCAATTGAGTTATTTATTTTGTCTACCAACCTGTATATTTTTCAGATCTCGTATGTTACAAAACCAGGAAACGAAAGAAGGTATATAGAGAAGTCAAAGGAAGACTCATACCAGTCAAACAAGCGGGAATATATCGTTTTTGCAAACCCATCCCTACCCACTGCTGCATTAGTAGGATCAAGACTTCTCTTAATAACTTCTTCTGGAGTTACCATCACACGCTTCAGTAATGCATCTTGCAGTAGAGTAAGATCACACCTACAAGGATAACAGAATCATAATTTATAAGCCAGTAACTTCTAAAGAAGTACTGTTGCTTCAAAATAGGACTTCAATAGTACATGAGAAGTTCTGCAACAGTCTCGAGATGGAATTTTGATTTTTCATCCTTCAGGACTGATGAATCAGCTTCCTTTCCTTTAGCAAATTCAACGTTACCAAGATGAAGAATAGATGCCACTACTCTAAAAATTGCATCCTGAAAAATGAGACAAAGATTAAGCACATGCGAAAAAGAAAGATGTCTGGGAAAACAAAAATAGAAGTAATAAGAGTGGACCTGCTCTTTCTGGCTTATTCCAACGATGTCCATGGCCCTTCTTGTAGCAAGAAAATCATGAGCATCACTTACACCAACTAGCTCAAAACAGTTAGATTGATTAAGATAGTGAAATGTTTTGGGAGGTCCCAGCTTATATCTCTCAACATCCTGATAACATATCGAACTTCTCAGATGAATCAAATGAATATAGTTTTTTGTATGGATATTGATCTGAGAAATAAGCATATAAATTAGATTACCTCCTGTGGTGCTGCACAAAGAAGGTAGAAACAATGATAATTGCGTTCAGGATCTGAAACTTGGCAGACCCGCGATCTCTCCAGAAGATATGTTCTAATAGCTGCCCCTGATATTCTTCCTTGCTTATCAAACTGAATTTCAACAAATTTACCAAAACGACTGCACCATCAAAAACTTGATTAGCATTAAGGGTAGTAATTTACACAAGCATCTCCATGTATAATTTGGTTGAATGTTTCACCTAGAATTGTTGTTTCTGACAGTTTTGGCATTTCCAAATGCTTCAAGTACGGGATTTGACTGCATCAAGTCACTCAGGAAACTTCAAATTTGTTCTAGGTAAGGGAAAAAAACTCATGGAAAAATATCAGTTTGAAGAACCTGGTTTTTTATTTGAAAACTTAAAAAGATTAAAGGCTGGAGCCTAAAAAATCAATGCTAAATACTCCCAATGGTTTATAAGATATAAGATACCAGAACCAAATTTCACCTCTAGAACTTGTTGTTCGACTGTGCGCCCTTCAGTTCCTTTACGGCCACCCAAATAGGCAAGGTATCGCATAAGCATCTTAGTAGTTTCTGTCTTACCAGCACCACTTTCACCACTAACCAAAATCGAGTTGCTTTTTTTCTCATTAATCATTGCCCTATGTCAAATCATATGGCTCAGGATTACTTGAGTTATATCTTTATGGAAAACCAAAACTGACTGAAAAAAATATAGAAAAAAGAGATCTCTCTGAATTATATGCTAAAACCAAACGAAACAAAGAGAGAGAACACAGACGGGCAGGAAGAAAGTAACAAAGAAGAAAGAGGCAGTGTTCGCCACCTGTAAGACATATCAGCAATGGCAAATACATGAGGACTCAGTTCTCCAAATGGTGCTCCCTTGTATTGATCCATCATGTGGCCATCATATAGGTGAGGAAGTCTTTGAAATGGATTGATTGCAATAAGAATGCTTCCAGTATACGTCTGCCATAATCCAAGAGTATGATGCAATTAAAATAGAGCCACCCACAGATGACAGAATTGATCGTCTTATTTTTAAGTAAGAATCTAGAACAAGTAAGATTTTGAAGTTAATATTACAATCAACTTACATATATTTCATTGAGCGCGTATCTTGCTGCCAAATTCTGCAAGACTCCAGGCTCATGCAAATAAGACAGTCTGGTCATGTCATCAACTCCACCAGGAGGTGCATCCTCATCTTTAGGGTATATGCTTGATAATTTGGCTACCATCTAATAATTTGAAAGAAAAAATATACCTTTAAGAAGAATAAGCACTGCCAAAACCTACTCAAAACAAGAATATATATAGTGCATAATACGAAATAAGTGGACTAGTATTGACATCGAATAAAAGTAGATGAAACCCTGCCTTTTAATTGTTAGGATTTAGCATATGATGATTAATTATCATTTTTATTTATCAAGAGCTTAACAGATAACTGTGGGGTCGAATAGAAATGTCCCGAAAATGATGAAGAGAAACTCACATTTCCTACAAGCTATGATCTATCCCATCCAAGACATCTACAGACCCAGTGGATATGCTGAGCTTTTAAATTTTATATATGTTTCCCTCTACCCATAAGGAAAGCAGAAAACTCTCTCGATACAGGAAGCAAGATGGAAGTTCATTTTCTTAGCAAGTGGTTGATTGCATAAACAAGTAATAAAACCTCAAAAAAGAAAAAGAAAAAAAGTGATAAGTTACCTTCTTCCCATTCGATGCATCAGCTTCAACTTCAGCGCCGTTAATCTTTGTCACTACGGCATCAATCCAAGCAACGTCCGGGTCTTCAACCCAAACATGAGAACCTACAGTGATATTAACCGGGGTACCCTGCACATGTGATTAACAAGATAGTTAGCAAATTAAGAGTGCAATGAACTGGATAAATAGGCATTATCAATTAGCAACTCTTGCTTTTCATCTGTAGGAATACAAAAGGCTCAACTTGAAGGTTTCAACATCACAATGTTCGGTTTCACCCAATTAATTATAACAATTCCTCAGTTTGCAAGAATGCAAGTCCCTTTTTATGAACATTTTTTTAGGTCCCAAAACTACTAAAAGCTCGGATCGAGACAGGGGCAAACCAACAACTCTCCATCCTAATTCCTATCCCCACACATTGCAAATTCTCTAACAAGATCAAAGAACCGTGACCGCCCAAAGATCACAGTATTAGTTTTCCAGAGAAATAAGCGAACCCCGTCTCCTCTAGCAAGAAAAAACAACGCACGATCAAATCAAAGTTATGCAGTTGCACGTACCATCTTTAACCCAAGAGGCACATAAACTCAGACTACATCAATCTCTGATCAAACGAGAAACTCTCCTTGGTATTCAAGAACACCCCAAATCTTGGTCCCCCTTCATGAGGGCGATTCCATTCCGCCACGTCGCAAACGACAGGAGAGTCGGAAAGAGTCCGGGGATCGAAACGACCTCCGCTGAAGACGAACGAGTGTAGGGGAAAGAATTGTGAAATGGGTTGTCTTGATTGTTGAAAATGGTTTTGTTGGAATGGATTGGCGAGTAGGCAAGAGTGACCTTTGGATGGAGAAAGAGATGATGGGTTTGTGGAGGCAAGAGAGCCATTCTTCGGAGAATCCTACGGTGTCGGAGAATGCTTCTTCCGACATCTGGGAAGAGTGTGTGCGTTTTTGGCGGGTATTTCTGACTTAAGCAAAATTGCAAAAAGCTGAAAGAAGGCTTGTTTATTGAAATTTGTAATTGATAGCCAGATCCATTTACATGTTGGTAGAAATCTTAAATCTTATTTATGTTTTTTTTGTTTCACTTTATATACAGTGAAATATATTATCCTAGTTTTAATTATAACTAGATTTACACCCGCGCGATGCGCGATCAACACTAAATAAATAAATGATATTATATTTTATGATCAATAAGATTATATATTTTTTACTACATAATTTTATTAATTATTTGAAGTCGTATGTAATTTTTTATTGATACAACAATAATATTAGTATCTATATTTATAGATTTAGATCAATATAATTAAAATTTTATTTTATTTTCCTCATGAAATTTATTTACAAAATGCAAAAAAACATTTATCACAATATAATGGACTAAATTTTCTTATATGAAATATATATTAGTTTGTGTTTTTATTTTTTCGCATATATATTAGTACATTTGAATGATACTTTTACTGTGTACATGAATGAGGATCAAGATCTAAAATTATATTCGGTTTCACTATATAATTTAAGATTCAACCTAACTAAGAAAAAGTCATTTCCAGAAAAGGGAAAAGTATGAATTTTATTACAAATGATTATTATTTTGTCAAATATATTACAACATGCATATTATCAAAAAATATTAAAAACTAACAGTTTTGTAAAAAATATATTACAAACTATTATAATTTTCTCAATCGTATTATAAATTATGTATATCCTAAATAAAAGCTCATACTATCAAATTTATTCTTTTGTTACGAAAATATATTTATTTGTATTTTAAAATGTTAATAAAAATATAGTTATATTCAGAAATATTTAAATAAAAATCTTTGACAATTTTTTAATAAGAAAAAAAAATGAAAAAATGCATATTTTAAATTTCCTACTTATTTTTCTCTCATATCTCACTTTGCAAAACCAAAAAATTAACTATTTTGTTCAGCGAGGTGTTAGTCCATAGCAAAAGTATAAGAAAATTAAAATGAGTGTTTTTCATATATTTTTTTCTTTTTTTATTTAATTTGTCAAGAATTTTTATTTAAATATTTTAAGCATAATTATATGATTTAAATATTTTAAATATAAATAAATATATTTTTTTATCATAAATTTAAAATAAATTTGATTGTTTTAAGTATTTATTTAAAAATATATATAGTTTGCAATATAATTGAGAAAATCACAATAGCTTGTAATATATTCGTATAAATGACAATAATTTGTAATATATTTGTACGATGATATGTAATTTTAAATGTTGACATGCCACCCGGCAAGTCACGTCAACTTCTCATAATCAGAAATTTGCTCCCGACATAAACTTGGAATAAAACTAATAGTTTGTATTATATTTTGATAAAATACATTTTTTTTTGTGATATATTTGAGAAAACCATAATAATTTGTAATATAATTGATACTTTTTCCTTAAAAAAAATAAATTCATTATAATCAAGTTTTCAAAAATATTTTATTTAAGATTCTAACCTGCAATAAATAAGACAACTCTTAAAAAACGATACTTATGCTTTTGAGAAATAAAGTGTCACAAATAATTTTCTTTAACTATATATAGGGATGAGATCATATGATAATAAATATGTATATTAAAAATAAGAATGAATCTCATCCATTAGATCTAATTTAATCAATGGTTGACATTTAATCAAGCAATAATTAAAACACAATCAAGCAATAAATGATCAAGCAATAACTGAAATAGATTCAAGCAATATTGTAATCAAGCAACAACTATAACACAATCAAGCAACATTATAAAGGTAATCAAGCGGCTTTATCATTTTATTACGGGGGGAATTATTATTACCGGATCCAATCCCTATATATATATATATATATATATATATATATATATATATATATATAT